>OX387239.1:263288683-263588683 GCA_947561735.1 Cenchrus americanus
CCCAATAAAGAGTTATGCTCATTTTAGTAACTGCTGCCAGAAGCTGAGAAGACGCGCGAACCAGCCACGAAATCCACTAGTGCATGTGCATGATGCCATTTACTCATAGCTGAACGCCCCTATCTCTATATATATCTTGTACTAGACAATGAAGGGTCAGATTGGATGAACTGAATTTAGAATACACAAACTCGTGGAGTTTTGTTTATGCGTGAGTCTTGAGAGGCTTGCAACGCTTGTTCTTTCGATTCCTGAGGGAGTTGTAGAACGCCGAACTGCGGTTCACCCGGTTTGTGCCTTCACGTCTATAGGGCGTGATTGCGTGGGCTGTTTCGTCGGTACGTGGAAGGGTGATTGTCTCGGTAGTTCGTCGTGTGGACAGCCTCACGGTGCACTGCCTCTTCACCAGGTCACGCAGCGACAAGTTATCAAGTTCGCAGATCCTACGAGAAGATCGGGCCACACAACTTGCTACACGCGTTGCATAGGCGTGTGCATATCAACGGTCCTAGTGGCAAGAAATCGGGGTGCATCGCCGGGATGTTGACCAAGATACCACGTCCGTAGCCATTGCGATCGTAGGTGGGTGGCAGGAATGGTACAACCAAAGTTTCATGTGCAAGAGTGAGGACGTGCCTATCTGCATCTGGCGCCACAATGGCGATGGACAGCGTCTCGACGGCATCTAGCTTGATTTCATACACCCACTCCAATAGCTTCGCCTTGACGTAGTCGTCTAGAGTGCGGGTCTCAAAGAAGGATCTTTGACCATAATAATGAGTGGTTGGCACTACGAGCTGGATCTTCACGGCCTGATCTTCATCACGGTCTTCTTCTTCATCGTCTGCAGTAGCAGCATAGCCACCAGCCGCAGCTGAAGGCGACTGTCCCGCAGCTGACTTCCCCGGGACCTCCACGCCGTACCTCAGGCGCCGCTCGCCGACGTCGCGCGCCCGGTCCTTGAGCTGGCGCAGCTGGACGGCCGCGCGGTGCTGCGCGATCATCTTGCGCAGGAACCAGTAAACCCACCAGAGATGCCGCCGGAGCCTGCCCTTGGCGCGGTGGATGTCTGGGTTCCCACTGTATAGGTACAGGTCAATGCAGTTGTTGCAGTCCTGGGCGAGCAGCCGGACCTGGTTCATCCAGGTTCGCACCTGCTCGTCGTGCTCGCCGCCGGGCGGCGCGCTCCGGGCCAGGTGCGCCAGGAAGCTGTTCATGCTCTCCATCTCCTCCTTGATGAACTGCACGTCATCCTGGACGCCGCCTAAAAGCAGCGCCTCGTTGCGGATGACGACCAGCAGCGAGCTCACGGCGCCCGCCGCGAGCTCAGCCATGGCTGAGCGCCTGAGCTAGCTCGCTCTCCTTCCGCCGGTCGGGTGACCCCGGCTAGCTGGTTGCTTTCTAGCATCGTAAGGGAGCTGGTATATATAGGGGGGACAGGCCACATGCTGAGGTAGCTGCTGGTGGTGGGTGGCGTCGCTCTCAGCGTTGATTCTCCGCATGGAACATTTTTCTAATTTTTCGCACTTGCAATCGTTCTCTGCATGGAACATTTGTGTGATTTTTGGCACTTGTGGTCAGTTCTTGTCTGTTCTGTGGCACAAGCTAATTGTTATCTTGAGTTGACGAACCGATGGTGACTGTCATTGATATTGGCTAGTTGCAATTATTCCCTAAACCTTCTACTACCATTGATGTCATGATGTGGGCTAGTTGACTTTACAACCTCGACGGTCGAGATGTTATCCGAGGTGCCGACGTCGCAGTCCCCTTGAATGATTTGAATGATTGAGCAACGGGTGTCGAGTGCCATGAGTTGTTCTTGTGTTTTCCATAGATTTGAACACAAACAAATGGACGCATGCAAATGCAAGATGCTCCGTGATCTTCCATAATTCCCAAGCATGCTAACTCTTTGTCTTATTTGATTTATTTTGTTAAATAATAACTTTCCTAGAGCCCAAAATGCAGCTTGACTTTTTTTTTTTTCTCAAAACACTGCAAATGTATATATCTGGATGCTCGCGTACACACAAATATAGCAACAAATTTCCCGACAACTAATTTACATTGATGCGTGAATGCAATTCAAACCCTGCGAATATGAGCCGATTTGAAAATTTGAAAACTTCAACAAACACATTTGTGTGATTTTCAGGACTCATGGAACATTTTTTTTGTGTGTGTGTGTGTTTTTTTGCACTTGCAATCAGTCTCTGCGTGGAGCATTTGTGTGATTTTTTTTGCAATTGCGGTCAGCTCTTGTTTGTTCTGTGACACTAGCTAATTGTTATCTTGAGTTTACGAACGATGGTGACTGTCATTCTCAGTGGCGGACCGCTGTGACCCCGACGCCTAGGGCCACTATATGGGGACCGGCTTCGAGAAATGAGCCTAAACCTTATCTTTACGGTGTCTTCTGATAGTCTTCAAGATACAAATCGTGGGCCGACGCCTAAGGCCACGGCCCGGGTGGCCCTAGGCGTCTATCCGCCCCTGCTCATTCTGAACCTTCTACTACCATTGATGCGGGCTAGTAGTTGACTTTACATTCTCGACCGTCGAGATAGATGTAATCCGAGGTGCCTACGTCTCAATCCCCTCAAATGATTGAGCAACAGATGTTGAGTGCTATGAGTTGGTTCTTCTGTTTTCTATAGATTTTAACATAACAAATGCACACTGGGCGCATGCAAATCATTTTTCTTTTTTAAAAAAAGCATGTTTATCAATATTCTAAATTTGGTTGGTGATGTCATGCGCCACAACTCCACCATGCCAAGATGCTCCCAACAACACTAAGGGTGCCTTTGGCACATCTTCACCAGCTGTTTTTGGTGAAGCTGTGCCAAACGGTTCCAAAAAAACGGCTCCCGCCCTCAATCGCTTCCGAGCCTCCCGGGATTCACGCTCTCTAAAGCGGTTCGGGCGGGGCGAAGCTGCAAAAGGGCAGCTTCCCCTGTTCCCCTGCATTTTCTCAAGCTTGCCCCGGGTGGGAGTGGCCCACGGGCGGCCGACGGGGCCGCAGGAGAGTCCTGTGGAGGAGCTCAAGGGCGGCAGCGGAGGTCGGCGGGCGCGAGACGACCACCGCGCGGGAGAGGCGCCACCGAGGAGATGTAGGTGGCCGGCGAACGCCGAGGCGCGACGGAGGCGGCGCGGCGCGGCGGAGGCGGTGCGGGACGGGCGAGGCCGACGGTGGGCGGCGGGCGGGCCGGAGGCCGCCGGTGGGGGATTTAATGGGGGCGCTGGTAGGGAAGTTGACGGTCGCCGGTGGGCGAGTCGATGGGGGTGCCGGTGAGGGGAGTCGAGGGGGGCAGCGGCAGAGGAGATGGCGGGCGGCAGTGGAGGTGGGCGATGCGGGTGGTGGTGAGGATGGATCAGATGGATAAGGTGGGAGAAATAGATAGGGATGGAGAAAAAGAAATAAAGGGAGAGAGGGTGGAAGAAAAAAGGGAAAATAAAAGAGGAAAGAGAAAAAAAGAAAAAGGAAAATGAAAAAAAACAAAAGAGTAGTATGGACATTCACCATTTCATCTACCGGGAGAAGCTGTTTTGCTAAAAAATTTTATAAACGGCTTTAGATTCACTAGAGAATCTGCTTCAGCGGCACAACCACAGCCGGAGTTGTCACGACTGCAGCCACATTCGTGCCAAACTCACCCCAAATACTTGTGCTCCATGATCTTTGATGATTCTCAAGCATGCTAACTTTTGTCTTATTTGACTATCCTATTTATAGGATCGCCGTCGCGCGCCCTACACCTTTCAGTACTTATGGAACATTGTTTTATTTTTTGCACTTGCATTCGTTGTCTGCATGGAACATTTGTGCGATTTTTTGCACTTGCAGTCAGCTCTTGTTTGTTTGGTGACACTAGCTAATTGTTATCTTGAGTTGACGAACGATGGTGACTGTCATTGATATTGGCTAGTTGCAATTATTCCCCGGAACTTCTACTGCCATTGATGTGGGCTAGTTGACTTTACAACCTCGGCCGTCGAGATCGATGTAATCCAAATTTGGTTGGTGATGAGTGCAGCAGCAACGCCTCTTTGCGGCAGGGTTCGCAAAAACCGGTGGGAACCGGTCCGGCCCGGTACACGAACCGGTCCGGTTCCCACCCCAAACCGTACCTACAAATTCGCGAGGATGGTAAACCGGCCGCTCGCGAGCATGGTAAACCGCCCGGTTTTTCTTTTCACGGGAACCGATCGGCTGGCGGCTTTATTAACCCTGCTTTGCGGATGACGGCCAGCAGGGAGCTCACGGCGCCTGCTGCCATCTCAGCCGTGGCTCAGCTCACCTCACCTCTCCTCCCGCCGGCCGGATGCCCCCGGCTGGTTGTTTCAGTCTTCTAGGGGACCTGGTCGTAGCAAAGCTGATGAGCTGGGTTGGTGACGACGCTCTCATTAATTTTTTCCCCACATGGAAAAAACTTAAGCAATCTTGCACTTGCAGTCAGCCCTTTTTTTTTGTTTCGTGATACTGACTAATTGTTTTCTTAACTTGATCGAGGGTGGTTAGGCAGCTTCACACGTTGGCGTGCTATATCATGCATTGATATATTGACTAGTTTAGTTTTTTTTAAATTACACAGTACAACACAAACTGTGACGCCCCGGGTCTTTAATTAGTATCATTAGTGCTAATGACCGAATCAACTGAGTCAAACACCGTTGACATTGGTCAAACCTTGGTCAACCTGGGTCAACACCTCGAAAACCGAGTCAACAAATCCCTAATGACCCTCTTGATCACGTCAACACACACTTGGGGTCAAAGCTTGGTCAAACCCTAGCTAAAACCCTAGTCAATCCCTTTGAGTCCCTTGGCCACTCTAGAGCTTTTGCCGCGTTCTCCAAATTTCACCTAAACACTCCAAAATCTCCCAATATAAAAGTTAAGTTGTCCAGTTTTTCAAGGGACACAACTTTGCTTTTGGGTGGCATTGCAGATTTGGAGTGAAAAATGGAGAAAAACTCGGTCAACTGCAGTTTTTCCTATTCATCAGTGCTATGAAAAACAAGAACTTTGCCTACCGTTCCTGCTCAAGCTAGTGAGTAAAACATAGGCCAGCCTCAGTGAAAGTTGTAGAGGGGTCGTCGATTTACAGCTTTGCTATTTACACTGCATTACACTTCAGTTCAAATTTTTGGAGATAATTGCAGTCAAACAAGGGCAAACGAGAGTAGAGCGGGCGACGTCGCGCGTCGTGCCGGGCGCGTCCATGCGCACGCACGCGCTGCCGCGTGGCACCCGTCGCCCCTCGGCGTCCGGGCCCCTCCACGCCGGCCACGGTCCCGAGGTAGCGCCCCCGAAGCCTCACGCACCCCAAGCTCCCCTTGGAGCCCGCGCACCCCGTGCGTGTTGAGTGTCCGCGCGCTCGCCGCCGGGCCCTACCCGCGCCGTCCGCCGGCCGCTGTCATGAGCGCCGCGCGCGTCCGACCCCCCTCGCTCTTCCCCTTGCTTCGCAGAGAAGGTGCGAAGCCACTATAAAAGGGCACCACGTTGCATCTTCACGCGTGCAAGCGCCTTGCCGTCTCCCAGCTCCGCCGCCGGCGCCATTGCTGCCCCCTGGTCGAGTTTCCCCTCCGCTCGTGTCCGACGTCGCACCACCACCCTAGGCTCCTCTCGGTCCTACTGAAGCTCGAGCCATCACACATTGCCCCGAGGTACGCCGCCGTCCTGCTCCGTCGTGCGAGCTCACCGCTGGCCTCTCTGCCCCAAAGCCAGCACACAAATCGAACCAGGGTGAGCCCCTAGCCCTCCTCCACACCTTCCCCGGCCGAGAGCGTCACCGGCTCGCCGGAATTCCGGCCGGCCACGCCGCCCTTGCCCCTAGGGATCCAATTGCTAGGCTCTAAATCTTTATAAGGGCTTGAGTGTAAAGCAAGGGTAGTTTTGTGAATACTCAGAAAATTCCAGGGTCTGCTTGAAAAGTTAATCTTCATTAGTGTAGTAGTTTTGCTGGATCTTGTAAAATGCCTAGAAAATTGTAGAAAAAACAGAAAAATGCAAACTCAATTTTTTGGATGCCATGTGAAAAACCCTACAACTTTTGTAAAGCATAACCACCGTTTTTCCTGATAGTTTTTGCATGAAAAATACAAAACTGTAAAACCTAGATCTGTTGTATCTCAAAGTCTACTTGTGTTCTGTAGCTAATTTTTGATATGTTGTGTGTGATTTCATGCCTAGATTCTGTAACAAATTTACACAAAGTTACTGAGCAAATCTTTTTATATGATTTATTTTGTATTTATGCCGAATCTGTCCAAATGATTTTTGTAGCAAAAAATAAATAGATTTTTGTGCTCAACTTTTGCATGTGATCTTGTTGTGCCAAAATGCAACTCTGGTGTTTTAATCATAATTTTATATTTGTCAGACATATTTATTTTTGAAATATGCTTGATTTTCTTTGTAAATGCATAACCCAAGATCTATAGTAGCTCTAGGTGTATATGTTGCATGCCTAGCTTAGTTTTGGACCAGAGGCCATGCATGAGAAAGTTAGAATCATTTTGGTGTGTATTTATTTTGTTATGCATTTATCTTGCTTTAGTAACTAACTTTTGTTATTTTCGGTTTAATTAATTTCCTAGCTATCCTAAGTGTATTTGTGTGTGCAGTGAATTTGTTTAGGTTTGTAGTGCCCCATAAAACACTCCACTGAATTTTATTAATTTGTTTTGTGAATAAAAGCAAACGAGGCCATTAAATCTTAATATTAAATTAAATGAGAAAATCGCTAACCACACCCCTAATGACCCTATGTGTGTGATGTAAATCATGTTAAAAAGCTCAAGACCAACCACTTGCTGTTTGTGAAATATAAATGAATTTATTTACATAAATATGTACACAATCACTATCAAAAAGAATGATTAATAAAGAACCGCATATTATTCCTTTTTGGAAGAGTATGCTGAATGTATTTCTTATCTAGGTGAATGTGGTCAACCATGCACCCCATGGTTGTCATTTGTTGTTTGTAATTAATTAAATTAAAAATCGTTAATTAAATCTTGCATTTGCATCCTCGTGTAGATCTTCCCGACGGTAGCTCTACGCTCGTGCCGGAAGGAGGAGACGAAGGTGCTGTCGGTGAGCTGCAACACGTGTACGTAGCTCAAGACCTGGACCAAAGTCCAGAAGGGCCCAAGGCCAACCTTGCCAGCGGAGGCAAGCCCCGGATCATTAACCCTTCTTTTTAAAATACTGTAATTACCTTTGCTATGATTGTGCATTTACGTTGCAGGAGTTGAATTGAAACCCTAGATGCATGATCCCTAGGTACCTATGCTCTTTTACTAGTATGCTAGGTCGATAGCTGCTATGCTATAGGACCTGGTAGAAGGCGAGTGATGTCCCTCACTCGTGAGAATAGGTTCTTATGTTGGAATCATAAGATCTTTATAAATAGATTGGTCATGTGGTAAGAGCATGGTATTTGGGCTCCGGTCCAGTGGCTTTCGTGGGCTAAGCTTTTGAACGTCTAAGCACTTGTCGGGAATGAGACCGGTAAGCCTAGTACCTTAATGAGCCGGTGCAGGAACTTACTATTACTAATCTTGAGTAAGAACCTACCCGGCTAGCTACCGGGGGAGGGGGGTACATGTGTGAAGCTAGGTGCCTTGCGGGGTATGCCAGATAGCCTTGTACCTAAGACTTTAAGATTCGATCCCAAGCTGAGGACTTTTGGGAACTGTCTGGTGGTTGTCCATGTGGGGGCACCCTCCGTGTGTTTAGGTTTACCTTGCAAGGTTATAAATCAATCGATTATCGGCCTCTCACCGTTATCCGAGACTGCTTAATCAACTGACTATGATATCCCTTATTGATGGAAGTTGGTGAAGTTTACCGCTTGAATTAATTGTATTGTACAATTCTTGATTTAATTAGTTGTCACACTTAGAAATAATAATCAACTAGAATTTGTGCTAAAATATTGAAAGTAAGGACATACTCTTTGTTGCTTTTCAGCAAAAAGGACTCCACCGGCCAAAAAGCCTCTCATGTCTGGAGCTTGGTGATGTAGTTATCACCTGACGCTTAAGTCTTGATGAGTATTAGTATACTCAGCCTTGCTTTAAAAATGTTGTTGCAGGTGGTTGACTTGGTGAGATTCCACCCGGCTGGGAGCTGGAATGGGTGGATGACGGCGGGTGATGGCATCACAGACGGCCTCCTGTGATGTTTATCGTTGCACTAGCTTATTTTAATTCCGCTGTTTTCAAACTTTGAACCTTTACTTCTTGTCATGAACAATGGTTTGTAATAATTGAACCCTTCGGGGCAGATTTGAATTTAATTAGTGTTTGTACTCTGGACTCGTCTTCACGTGAGTTTTAATGCATATGTTCGATTCTCTATGTGAATTCCAAGTGATTTACCAGGCGTTAACCCGACAAATAACGACATGATGATACTTTATTGTCGCTTAATGGACAAAGTGGATTGGTTTAGGCGATAATGCGATATTTTCCTGGTCGGGTTGTCACACAGACGCTCACAACACATACACACACTCACCCCTATGAATACACGTACACAAATCCTACCCCTATGAGCACCTCCGAAGGACTGAGCACCGACAGATCTGGAGATTCTCGAAGTCACCTCTAGCGCCTCGTCGTCGACAGGAACATTGCTTACCACTTAACGCATAACGCCGGAAATTCTCGGAATAAATCCAGGAAGACTTTACTCCCTCCAAGGTGCAGACACTGCAATCATCTCAGATGACTAAGCAACAAATGTGGGCTCGTTCGGTTTCCATGATCTGGTGTTTTGGGTCCAGATTCGATCTGGATCTTGTGCTTCATGTAGCGAGACGCTACGTGAGTTGTGTTTTGCAGGCCAAGAGGCATGCTGGATGAGGACGGAGGGGTCCTACGATGGCGTTTGACGCATCCATAGACCTTCATCGTGTCAGAGAGCATGCCTTCTACGATCGAGCCCCGCGATCAGGTCGCTAGGAGTGGGTGGGTGGGATTCCGCCACTAGATCAGTCCCGACCTGCTGGTTAGAGGTGACCATATTGCTCTTGATGACGAGGCAAGCGACTGGAGTGGTGGATTTCGCCGACATAGAGCCGAAGCAGATGTCGACGGGATTGGCGAGGATGTCCGCCATGCTCTCCGGGAAGATGACACCGTTGGTCGGAGCCATCGAGTTGCACGAAGAACCTTGGATTCCCCCCTACCCGGCGCGCCAACTGTCAGATGGTGGGATCTAGACAGCCCACGGGGTTGTTAATCCCAGTGGTTTAATTGTTCAGTGAGGTGGAATCTAAGGCTAAGAACTCGAAGGTTGCACACGAGCACACAGAACACAGAGAACACGACGAGTTTATACTGGTTCGAGCATCTGGAGAGTAAAACCCTACGTCTAGTTGTCGGTGTAGATTGCTTGAGGATTGCGTGGTTGTACAAGGGTCGCCTCGCCCGCCTTATCTTGGCCAACGGACAAGGTCGGTTCCCAGACTCCTGGTCGGTTACGACCAGGAGACCTAAATCTAGATTACAATTCTTGCCATATCCGTTGATCTGCTTTGGTCGAAATCCATTGATGTCTTGTCTTGTATGCCAAGTCTTGAGGTCGTTCTGGATAAGGTCGTCTGGGGAATCTTCTGGAAGGTCTTCTTCAGGAGGTCGTGTGGGCCACCAACTCGGTCGGTTGGGCCCACTGACAGGTCGGCGGGTCTTCTGGTAGGCCAGACCTACTTGTCGGGGATGGCCGTGAGCCTGGTCGGTGGGGACCCAGGGGTACCCATGTCTCACACTAACCCTCGTCGCCAACAAGTGCTCCATTGTCAGGAATGCCCCTGGCCGAATGAATATGCATCTGCTCCGGCAAAGTGAAGGAGACGAGCCTGTGACAAAGACGAGGAAGGTGGAAGCCGGAGAAGGGGATAGAAGGCGGATGGCGGGGCAGAGCGTTTATTAAAAGGGTTCGGATGCGCAAATGATACGATGATTAACAACCACCCGTCGCCAATGAAGGGGCGGACCCAGGTCTATTCGAATGAAGAGCAATTTGGTTTTCCCCTTTTAATCTGCAATCAAATTTTGTATCACGTATTTCTCCATCAACCGTAATCCAAAATTTGATGATATTTGTTTCTGAATTTTTTTAAAATCAACATCTATTCATTTATGACATTTTTTGTGTGCAATTCCATTTCTTGGATGTTGTTTATACACCTTATATTGTTCCTTATAAGTACAACATAGAAATACTGTTTGTTTTATACAACCATTAATAATGAAACTTTGCATTTCGTAACCTTATGGTGAACATAAGGTTATGTTAAAATTTCAAATGCATATGAGTTCGAACATGTTTTAAAGTGTGGAAAACTTCAATGTTGAAGTAACATTCTAAGAAACTATGTGAGAGATGTAGACATTTGTACACAAGTATAGTCTTACATTTTTGAAACCATTTGAATTTTTGTAGACAAGCTTAGGGACTTAAATTATGTTGCCAAGTCAATTTGTAGAATTTTTGGAACACACTAGGGTTTCACTCAACTCCTGAATGTAAATGCACGTAAGATAGCAATGATAAATCCAGAAGATTGAAAGTAAACACATGGGTTAATGATTAAACCGGGGCTTGCCTTTGTCAGCACAAGCAGATAAACAACCTTCCGGACTTTGGTCCGGGTCTTGCTCTACGGTCACGTAGTGCACGTCTCCTCCTGCTCCCTCGTCCTCGTCAGCCGACACAAGCGTATAGCTACCGTCGGGGACTTCTACACGGAGAATGCAAATGCAAGACTTAATTGGCAGACTGAGTTAATTCATCACAAAACCACTTTTGTCAACCATGGGGTGCACGGTTGACCACATTCACCTAGATAAAGATACATTCAGCATACTCTTCCTATAAAGGAGCATTGTGTTATGCTTTATTATCTAGACTTTTTAACAGTGGTCGTGTACATATATATACAAATGAATTAATTTAATTTACGTAATAAAACAGTAGCAACAGCCACAAGAAGTACATGGTTGGTCATATTCATCTTAACACAAGCGTTTAAGCATTTACTCGTTTAAAAGTAAACACAAAAAGACTATACAACACTCTCATGATGGTGGTTGTGTACATATATAAAGAAGTTAATTACTTTAAATACAAATAGCAAGGAAAAGTTACTTTTACGACACAACTTACTTTCCTAACTCATTTATATAACTCATGCACAAAAGAATTTGTTTTTCCTATTTTTCCTTTACTCGATTAATCTAGTTTTCTACCTTTCATCAACCAATTACACCTCAAAACTTGCCCAATAGTACCCACTGGTCCTAATGACCAGGAGACACTCCTTTGGGATAGCAAGCAACTAGTTTGCACCACTGAAATTAAATGCACACAAATAAAGGCATTTCTAGCTAGCATTTAAAGGATTAATGCATATAAAAATAAATATAAGAGAAATGTAGTCAAACTTTCTCCTACACATGCTCTGACCTAAAACAAGCCTAAAGAACCAACAAACACACTTAAAGCTCTTGTGGATCTTGATATACACATTTATGAGTAAAAACAAGCATATATTTGGGAATAATATTTCTAACAGAGATAAAATCATGGTAAATCCACCATAGGTGCATTTTAGCATAACAAGACCATAGCCAGGAGTGGGGCTCAAAAATAATTATATTTTAAGCTACAAAAATCATCTAGGAAGATTTGTCAATAACACAAGATAATTTATATAAAAAGATTCCTTCAGTAACTTTGTCCAAATTTGGCACAGGACCTACACATGCTAGTCTCCACAAAATATCCAAAATCCAGCTCAAGATCATGTATGGATTTTGCAGAAACACAGATCTAGGTATTTCACATTTCAATTTTTCAAGCAAAAACTAAAGCTCAAAAGTATGTACCACCTTTGCAGAAAATGTAGATTTAGTCACACAGAGCACCACAAAATTGGTTTTGCATTTTTGGATTTTTCTGTGATTTGATGTTGAATTTTCAAGTTGCAGTCAATACACACAAGAATGGTAGAATCTATATGCACTCTGGCCCTTGGAACTTTTAAACTTTCATGTGACAACCCGCCCAGGAAAATACCGTACTATTGCCTAAACCAATCTACATTGGTAATTAAGCAATAATAAAGTATCATCCTGTCGTTAGTCGCCGGGTTAACGCCCGGTAAATCACTTGAATAGCAACAAGGATCGACATATATGCATAAAAACTCACGCGAAGGCGAGTTCAGAGATACAACATAAATAACATTCGAAATATACCTCGAAGGGTTTAATTATTACAAACTGGAGTTTTTGTCATCACGATGAAGTTCAGAGTTTTTGAAACAGCGGAATTTAACTAACGGAAAGCGAGAACATCACGGGAGGCCAGCCATGATGCCTTCAGTCGTCATCTTCCACCCACTCGAGCTCCGAGCCGGGCGGGATCTCTCCGGGCCACACATCACCGAAAGCATTACCTGGATCAACATATTATAGCAAGGCTGAGTATACTAATACTCAGCAAGACTTACCCGTCGGTGATAACTACTTCACCAACTCTAGACATGAAAGGCTTTTTGCCATTGGGTTGCTTTTGCTAAAAGTAACAAAGAGTATGTCCTTACTTTCAAGATTTTAGCACAAGTTCTAGTGGGTTTAATCTTTACTAAATTAGCCATCTAGTACGGACAAAGTTGTACAACACAATTAATCAAGCATAGTATTCATCAACTTCCATCATTAGGGATCGCATGGCTAGTGGAGTAAGTAGTCTCAGATAACGATGAGAGGCCCACAATCGATTGATTTAAACCTTGCAAGGTAGACCTAAACACACGGTGGGATGCCCCCGCGAGGACAACCACCAAGCGGTTCTCAAAACTCTTCGGGTCGGGATCGAATCTTACAGTCTTTGGTGCAGGCTATCCGGAATACCCCGTGAGGCACCCGGACTCACCATACACCACCGGTAGATAGCCGTGAGACGCATCCCAAGATTAGTAATAGTAGGATCCCTCGCCGCCTCATTAAGGTACTAGGCTTACCGGTCCCATTCCCGACAAGTGCTTAGTACGTTCAAACACTTAACCCACAATAACCATTGGACTGGAGCCCAAAACCCATGCTCTTACCACATGAGCAATTCATTTAAGGAGATCTTATGATTCCTATCTAGGAACCTATTCTCGCGAGTGACATCATCACCCGACTTGTAACGGTCCTATAGCTTAGCAGCTATCGACCTATTATACTAGTAAGGACACAGGTACCTAGGCATCATGCATCTAAGGTTCCAGACAACTCCTGAACTTAAATGCACAAGCATCTATAGATAATTGAATATTAAATTTGAAAGCTGGGTTAGATGCACCGGGGCTTGCCTTCGTCAGCTAGGTTAGCTTGAGCACCCTCGGTGTCGTCGAGTACTTCCACATACTGCAGCGAAGCTTCTGCTTCTCCTTCCTCGGATTCTGGGACGAGTGAATAGTCACCGTCAGGAAGATCTACACGGAATGCAATGCAGGGTTCAGGTGATGTGACAATTTTCTTATCTTAACCAACTCTTGTTGGTCATGTTCACCTTAACATATACTTAACTATTAATTTCTTTTTAGGAAGGTTATTATTGATATATGTTTCATTCTTTTATTACACACTTGAATTAATGTTCCCTTTATACTTGATATTTCATGTGAAGGTTTATTCCTTTTACCTCTCACTAGTAAGGGTGTGTATAAAGATATTTATTTATAAATTAGTTCCTTATCAGCAAGGGTGTGTTCTTAGCGTTTTAATTAAGTTTGACATCACTTCACAAAAAGGAGACAAAGAACTAAAAGGCATTTTTCTAATTTAACTAAAGCATTACTCCATAAGGACCTTTAAAGTTTTTATCATCAATAATTCACTAAAAATTAAAGAAGGGTTTCTTAAGCATCATAACACCCATACTGAACCACTGAACTCACATGCAAAGCTTGGAAGCTAGAAAATAAAATACTTTGGAAAATAACAAAAGACTAGCTAGTAATCAAATTAAATACATACAAAAATAAATAAGCATCAAAATGGTCCAATCGTCCTCACACTTTCTCTCTGGTCCTAAACAAGCCTAAAGAACCAGCAAGCACACCTAGAAGCTCTACTGATTTTGCTTCAATAATTTATAAAGGAAAACATGCACAAATTAAGAATAAATATTTCCGATCATCCAAAAATCCTGATTAATTGACCAGAGGTGTGTTTTGGCATAACAAGACAGCATGCACAAGTTGGGCAAAAAACATAAATATTTTTAGCTACAAAAATCATCTAGGCAGATTCTGCATAAAGGGAAAACAATATATATAAAAATATCACTTCATAACTTTGTGCAATTTTTGGCACAGGAGCTAGTCATGACATGATACACAACATATCCAAAAATTGGATACAGAGGACTTAGGGATTTTTAGATATTGCAGATCTTGGATTTTCACATTTCTACTTTTCATGCTAAAAATATCCAGAATCAGACCATGTGAGTATAACAAAAGTTGTAGTACTCTTCACTACGGTTCCAACAAAATTTAGTTTGCATTTTCTGAGTTTTCTACAAATTTCTAGGAATTTTACAAGTTTCAGCAAATTGCATACACTAGTGAAGATACCCTTTTGCACCGAAGCCCCTGGAAAGATTTCAATCATCACAATTCTACCCTCCTGCCGCCGGGTGGGCTCGCCGGCGGCGATGGCCGGCCGGCCTTGACCCACAAGCGGCGCGGTACTCCCTAGGGGCTCACCTAGGGTTGATTGGAGGGGTCGGACGGCGCGGCCGGGACTGCGGCGAGGGTGCGTGGCGGCGCCCGACCGGCACGAGCCGCCGGAGCACGCGCTCCGGCGAGGGTGCGGCTCGGGTTGGTCGATGCACGGGCCGGGGGTGTCAAGTAGGTGCTAGGGAAGATGTCAGGTGGCTCGCACGACGCCGGGAACGAGCAGAGCAGGGGTTGTGGTGGTGGCTCTAATGGCGGCCGGCGGCGGACAGTGGGGGAAAGACGACGGCTTGAGCACGCGGGGTTGGACCGGCTTTTATAGGCGGGGTCCTCCCCGGTGACATCGCCATGACGCCGGAGATGCGGCCGTAGTCCGGCCTCCTCGGCCGGCGCGCGTACGGCGGGTTGCCGCCGACGGACCGACGGTCCGCGGTGAGCCCCGGCCGGTATAGCGCGGCGCGCCGCGCGAGGCCCGCGGGGGACTCCTAGGAGCCTCAGGGTGCAGCGCCTGGGGACGTGCACGCCTCGGCCGACACGCGTCTGGGGGGTCGCGTGGCGCGGACGCCGAAGTGAAAGTGCATCTAGGCCCCTAAGTGGATTTTGGTGAATTGAATGACAAGGCGATTAAAGGACTAATGAGTTTGTCTAAGATTGTGAGCAGGTTTTCTCTATATATTCACAAGCAATCTTTGATGTACTTAATTGTGGATGAATATTTCGGCTCACATCTTTGAAGACATGTATATGGTGCAAAACTTCATGAGTTAATTGAAAGAGAACAAGATGATGAGTGTACACACCATGGTTCTAAAAATGGAAGCTTGCATATCCGTTGTCAATCAAGATCAAGCATTTGAAGCGGGTTTTTCAAATGAAGGTTAAATTGTGTATGAAGAAAAGTGGAACTCAAAGTGGATTGGATAAGTGATGAAGAGACCAACCGAGATGTCTAGGGTGAGGGACTAAGCAATCTTTGGGGTCTTGGCCCGGCCGCCATTAGTGTTTTGCTAGGGTGAAGTTCTAGCATCCGTGGGGTCTTCAAGTATCATATCCAAGCCTTAACCGAGGGAAGCGTTGCAACATATCAAAATGTTATGATTGGCAATATGGAGTGACTTAAGGATTAAAGTGTTCACTCTCATGCAAAGAGGGAAAATCCTAAGTTACTAGCTCAAGTATGGAGTTGCTCAAGACATCGGCTATGTTAAAAAGCCCTCTCATTGGATTTACAAAAGTACGACAAGATTGAAGATATACAAACTCAAGTGATTAACCGGTTTTATATTTATTCTTGAGTTTAGGTATGCCGTACTATCAAGAGGGATGCAACATTAGCTCTAAGACAAAAGATCAATAGTGCTCATTAGTTGACCCAAGCGAGAACCAGCCTTGAGAGAGTCTCTGAGTAGTCTAACAAACCTCTAACCCAGCCTTTGCCATTTCAACTCGTGTTGAAGTGCTTGTGAGAAGAGAGAAGGGTTTTGGGGCTCTCTCTGCCCGGGGTGGTCTAACCGCCCGGGGGCGGTCTAACCGCCCCTAGCGGCCCAACGGCTAGTTTTCAACCGACCGTTGGGGGGCGGTCTAACCGCCACGACCGGGCGGTCTAACCGCCTTTGTCGAGAGAACTAACGGCTAGTTTTCCTTGTGAGGGGTATAAGTACCCCACGAGCTCCACTTGTTGGGGGCTGCTGATTCTAGGGTTGCTGAGGTGCTTCCCCTGCTGTTTTTCATAAGCCAAAGCCAAAGAAACCCTCCCCAACTCTCTCTTTGTGAGATTAGCTATTCAAGCCATATCCTTGTGTTGGGTTGAGAGTTTAAGCCTTTGTGAGCTTGTGTGAGCCGAGCAAGAGCATCCCATAGCTTGAGCACTTGTGATTCACGTCGGAAAGCCTTTGAAGCATTTGTTACTCTTGGAGGTTTGCCTCCTAGACGGCTAGGCGTCGCCGGATAGCTCCCAAGGTTGTGGTGAGCAGCGACAAGTTTGTAAGGGCTGTGATCTTGCCTCTTGGTGAAAAGATCGCCTTAGTGGAAGTGAGGAAAGCGGTTGAAAGAGACCCGGCTTGTTGTGGGAGAATTCCCTTACAAGCTCCTCAACGGAGACGTAGTCGTGCCTTTGTGGGCGGTGAACTCCGGAAACAAATCCTCGTCTCTCCTTTGTGGTTTGCCTCACTTGTTTTGATCTCTAGCACATTTACTTTGCTTCCGCTCGATCTACTTGGGTGTGCTTGTCTTTAAGTGCAGGGATCATTACCTTGCTCGTGATCATCTACATGAGCTACTCAAGAATTTCGGTTCGTGCTAGAAGTCAAGAGAAGACTTGAGTTGTTTTGCGGGTTTGCGGGCAAGGCGGTCTAACCGCCCCGGACCCGGTCTAACCGCCCCCGTGGTTACGCACATCAGGGGGGGTCTAACCGCCTGGTACGGGCGGTCTAACCGCCTTGGCCAGTGAAGCTCAAGTTTTTCGGGAAAAAGGGTTTTATTTGGTCGTCGCGCCTATTCACCCTCCCGCCTCTAGGCGGCATCACGGTCCTTTCACGAAGGCCGGCGACGCACGGCGCACGGGTGCGCGCGACGTCGCGGCGCCACGGCGCCCTGACCGAAACAGTTTGCTGAGCACCAGTTTGAAAACAATTTTCTCAAAAATCTTGTACATAAGTGCACCAAACTTTGAACACGAAAGTTGTAGATCTAGCTATCCTCTACCACTTTCAAAAAGGCTATATAGGGTTTTTCTCAACAGAATTTGCAAGAAACAGTTGCCAACTTTGAATGCCAACCTGTGTTCATGAACAGGAGATGCTGACCTTGGAGCAAGTTTTCCATGCTTTTCCACTCAAAATTTGAAATGCCAATCTACATGAAAGTTGTGTCCCTCAACAAGCTGGACAACTTTCATAAAGGTAGATTTTTAAGTGTTTAGGTGAATTTTGGAGAACGCGGCAAAAGTTCCGAAAGACAGCTATGGATACTAGGGTTTAGTTGGGGTTTGACCAAGTCTTTGACCATGGGTTGGCCCCACATGTGTGTCCACTAGCGCAAAGGGTTCAATAGAGTTGGTTGGTGAGCTTTTCGAGGTGAGGACCCAGGTTGACTGTGATTTGACCACTGTCAGCCGGGTTGACCGACGGATTAGGGTTAATTAAAAACCTGGGGCGTCACATTTCACAACTATACCCTTGACTTTAACAGTCAGACCCCTGAGTCCAAAAACCCCTCACACGCATGGCCCCGACGGCGGAGGGGAGGTCGCCGCTGGCGATGTGGGCACTGCGCAGGCAAACAAATGGCACAGTATTGAGATTGGCCTCACCTTCTCTCGATTGGTAGCGGTGGATTGGCCGGAGATGTCACCGGCGAGCGGCGGCGGCGGAGCAATGGCGGCGCGGCCGCGGAAGCTCGGATTCCGGTGAGAATAGGGGCGGGACTCAACAACATGCGGCACGGGTAGCTTCCATGTGACCTAGTTGAGGTCCTGGAAGGGTTGGTTGGCTCGGAGCTCAAGCGGGGAGTGGGGCTCGCCGGAGGCTGCTCGGCGGCGGCCGAGGGAGATTGTGCTCCGACGCGCAGGCGGCTCGGCCGAGTCTACTTGTGCGCGCATAGGATCTAGGTGTGTGAGGAGAGGGGTTAGACGCAACCCGACGGCGTCGTGAACGCACGAAGCAGGGAGCTCACCGAGGCGGCGCCTATGGCGGACGGCGGTGTGCGTGCGCGAGGAGCAGTCGGGGACTTGTTGATATAGTCGTGGGAGGTCGGCTTCAAGCTTGTGAGGTCACCCCAATGACCGGAGCACGCGCGGTGTGGGTGGCAATGCTCGACGACATGCGGTTGCCCCAGCGGCCAATGGCGCGCGACGGGCGGTGCACCCGCGAGTGTGGCCTCACCACTTGGCACCATCCTAGCGGCCGTGGACGTCATGCACAGGAGCACACCGGTGCAACGCAAGGACCGCTGGACATTCCGGCACCTCGGCGTGCGCACCCGACGCGGGTACGGTGCGTACGACGGCGCTCCGATGTGGCCGCGCACGACGTCGCGCTTGGAACGCGCTCCGGCGTTCGCGAGCCAACTCAGTTTGCTGAGTCGATTTTCAAATTTGATTTTCAAATCAGTTGTGCATAAATAGCATGCCAACCTCAGCATTTTCTCGACGCCTGTGAACAGGAGCAAATCGTGTTCAATTGCATTTTTCACTAATTTCCACTTCGAATTTCAAAGCCACTCAACAGCAAAGTTGTGTGCCTTGCAAAACTGCACACTTTTCCCATTGGGTGATTTTGAAGTGTTTAGGGAAATTTTGGAGAACGTGCCCAACTTCTAGATTGGCACATGGAGGTAAAAGGGATCACTAGGGTTTTAGGCTAGGGTTTTGACCAAGAGTTGACCTAAGGTTCTCAAGGGTAGTTAGAGCAGTAGTTAAGAGTGTTATTAGCACAATTCACCACTGAGCAAAAACACAGGGTGTTACATGAGACTCCTCATAACACCATGCAGAAAGAGCCCTCCTAGCAGCATCATCTCTCCTTGCAGCGAAGGTAGCCCTGGTGGCTAAGGCATGGTGAACATTAACCTCGTATTGTCCGCCCTCCTGTGGATCATCTTCCAGAATGCGCACTGACACCTCCCACTGTGTTGGGTAACGGGGATGTCTCCTCCTTAGCCCAACGTAGTCGATCTTCACAGGCTGATGGAGACGGTGGAAAAGCCTCCACAGCTTGGACGGAAAGGGTGCATGCCCTCCATCATGGTGAAAAACGACCACCTTCCACTTCTTGGGCGCGAGTTGATCATTAGCATCACCATCCTCCGGATCTGAACCTTCACGATCTGAGTTGTCATCTGGGTCACCTCCTTGTTCCTAATCTTCAGCTTGCTCCTCTTCTGGCTCATCATCTAACAGCTCAATCACTGAAGCGGGTGGTGAAGCTTGCACTGAAGCAGAGCTCGCCCCACTTCCCTCCTCAGTGTCGCCTTTGTACTCATCACTCTCCGTGGAGTAGCAGTAGAAGTCCTGGTCCTCCAGGTACCTTGGAAAGCACAAGTAGTCTTCAGTCGGCGAACCATCTAAAGGTAGAGGAGACAAGTGCTGATTACTAGAGATGACAAGATCAAGTGCAGGATGCTCGCTAGGTTACTTGACAGCGTAATGTATAAACCTCTCTCAAAACTGCGAAGCTACCATAGAGCAGATCAGCCTGAGGACCGGGCTATACACCAACACGAGCAACCCCCAAGCCTTATCAGGTAAAGCATACCTAACACCAAGTTCTCTAATTACTAAGCCAAGACACAGTCATATGTCTTGTGGTTGTACTGTTTTCCTGGGTGGTTCTCCATGTTCTGATTAACAGGCATAAAGTGTTCTTGCATTACATGAATGAGTAGCATAAATAAATCCAATTAATGATCGTTCATTAAACCTCCCAAAACCAAGGTAAAGCTCTAGCAAGTGCTACCCAATATAAAGTAAACCCAGGTTGATCAAGGCATAGGATAAACAACACTAAGCGAACCTTATATAATCGGACCCATCATGTTAATGCAAAGCAATAAATAAATACAGTGTAATTAAAATGCATGTTGTAATAGGATCAATGAAAATATAGCATGGACTTACCTTCTACCAGCTCCGGAAACTGCTCAGGGTCTTGAAAGTCTTCAACGGCAGCGAAATCCTCGAACGGCTCTGTTGACGGTGAATTTCCGTCAACCTAGAGTACTTGTTATGCATTGGTTTCGATTATGATTTGCAACTAACCCGCCACTAGGCACACTAATGATATAACAAGTTCAACTTCGTATGTGCATTTGGAAGTATTGTGTTTTTGCAGGAAAACATGGACAAAAGGGACGGAGTCACAACAAGTTCAAAGGAGCAAATGAGGAGTTCCGTTCGTGTTCAAGTGCGAGGAGAAATCACTTCCAATGGTGGCAAAGACCAAGGTGGTACGACGGATCATCCCCGAGGACTAAGACGTATAGTTCGGACTTCATACGAGAAGACCCCCTATGTTGATCGCGGGGATGACGACCTCAAAATGACACAAATCAAGGGGGGAATGCCAAAATGCCAAGATGAGCCGCGGGGAGGAAGATGGGCCCAAACCGGCCCAGAAAGGGCCTAGGCCGGTCGGCCCGTTCGGACCGGCCCAGGGGTTTTCTAGCCCGGTTCGGTCCGCCCTTTGACCTAGCTCCGTCTCGGTCTATTTGTAGCTCCCTCATCTGACGGCCGCCGCATCCAAACATTCTACCGACCACTTTTCACAAGAAACTCGCCGCCACAAGATGAGGGATTAGATTAGATGAGTTCGTCGCAAGGATCATTGTCGGCGGAGGGAAGGAAGCAAGAGAAGGACTCCAAGCCGCTGGCCTAGGGGTGTTCCCAAGCTTTATCACCGCCATCTTCATCGACGACGTTCTCTGGAGTCTCCATCACCCCTATGTGCTTCAATCCTTGTATGATGATGGGGTAATGTCTCCGTTCATCCCTAGGGTTAGATGGATACATGCTATGTGATCGGTACTTGATTCGTGGTTTCGATCTATTGCTTTCATGTTGATGATGCTTTGACGGTTAAGGTTAGCTACCATGTTTTTCGGGCGTATGATATTTGCTACTCCCATAGATTCCATAAACATACCGTGTCCATCATAGGTCTAGTCACGATTACCTCCGCGTAGTGACAGTACGGGGGGAGGGAAAGGGCGAAACCGTGGTCACAACCCCCGGTAGATTGGTTTAGCACTTTCATGTAGTAGATGCATATCTATGATATCCTAGATCCTAAGGAGGATTCCGGCGGCAGCGTCACTGAGGTGCTCGAGGTGGCCCTGCGGGAGGTATACGACGGCCTCCTCCTACTCCTTCCCTGGCCGCCAACCAACTCGAGCTCTTCACCTCCGCTGTGCCGGCTCGTGCACCTCCCCTGACTCGTGCGACGGGTGGCCCGACGGCGAGCTCAGAGCTCCTCCACCCCCGGCTCGTGCGGCGGCGGCGGTGGCCCGACGGTGACCACAGAGCTCCGGCGCGCGCGTGTCGCCCTCCTCCTTCCCCGGCCTCCTCCTCCAAGGCGCGTGCGACCGAGGTCAAAACGCCCTCCCCGCCGAGGGCCTCCGACCGCACGCAGGAGCCAACTACCACGTTGCAATGCGCGAGGGGAAGCCTCCGCCGCTGCAGGCCGCCCTCCTTTGCGCAATGGGCTCGTCTGCATTCTTGTGTTTTTTTGCAGAGTGCATTGGCAACTTTGCTGGAGACAGACAATCTGAGCCAGAAATAAGATGCAGATCATACAAAATCCTAGAACGCTGGCGTTACTAATTCACGGGTCTGCCTGATTGATTAGAGCCCACGACCATGTTCATGTTGTTTCAGATCTCGCCAGCCCATGAAGGCCTTTACTGTTCCAATTGTTTGGTTATTACATCATATAAACATTGCTGATGCATCCTTAAAAAAAGCTCGGTGTATAATTTGGTAGGTAGATATGTTTGGTTTTCAGCTCCTCCAAGTGGAGTTTGTACTAGTTACAACTTTGATTGATAAAGCTGGTGCATCCTAAAAAAACGTTGCGAACTGGCGTGGGGCCAATAAAGAATTATGTCACTAGTTAAACCTATTAAAATGTGTTTTATTAGCCATAATGTAATACCAAGGGAAGTGTGGCACAGACAGGTATATGTAAAAACTTATGTCGTTTGAGCATACTCACAATTTAGATAAGACGTGTTTGCCTTTAGGCCTTCATAGAACGCAAGCTTTATTCTTGTCTTTTAAAACCTTTAGCAACAATCCCCTACAAAAATCTCATCTTTGAACATAAATCACACCCTCGCCCGCAAGCTCTATTCTTATCCTTTGAAACGTTTGCCGATAACCCCCTGCAAAGATTTTATCTTTGCACATAAATCTAACCCTCACTTGTAAAATGTAAGATAAGACGTTGATCATTAGATGTTCATTAAAATCAACGGTCTGGATGTAAGATGTAAGATTTTGACCACCAATTCTCTCGCTCTTTACAGTATATATAGATAAGCACACATAGGTATTTGCCATTTAATTGCACCCGTACATTATTTTAAAAAATTATTGATGATTTATACACGCCCATGGACCAAAAGATGTAGACGCATAAGTGAATCCGTGCATAATTTGTTACAAAATGTCATCGTAAATGAAGAAGAAGAAAAACATGAATGTGTCAATATGGCGTGCTTGAGATTATTTGAAGAAAAAGGCATATTGCTCATATGATAATATACACCCTACTCCGTAAATTATATATTAATCCTAACAACCTGCTGTCACACTAGACTGGATTTGTTTTGGGGACTCAGCAATGTATCATAATGTTTTCATGCCATACTTTGGTTTGACTGCTTGTGTATGCACCAATTGTTGACGTAAAATCAGCACCTCACGTCAAGCACACAGCAAGCCGAACAAAGCTGCCTTAACACACGTGCCGAATCCAAAGCGTGCCAGTCGATTTTCCTGAAACTGACAAAGAATGAAAAAAAGCAGTTAGATAAAACCTGGAACTTGTCGGGTGGTACCAGACAGTTCTGTATTTACGGCTACAAAGCCAATTAAAATGACATATAGCTACAACAAGCTATCTGTCAGCAATTTGAATATCATTCGGGAGCTCTAAAATATGAAACCAGAATATAGCCGAATGCATGACGTGAGCATGACGAAAGATCGGTCTTTGTATAAACAACATTGCATGCACGTGGTCACGACCGATTTTCGAAGATAAATTACAATAAAATAAATAAAGGTGAAGCATGATTGTAAATTTGCAGTAAACAAGCATGCATAGGCCAAAAGCACTAGTC
Source organism: Cenchrus americanus (assembly GCA_947561735.1). Lineage (NCBI taxonomy): Eukaryota > Viridiplantae > Streptophyta > Magnoliopsida > Poales > Poaceae > Cenchrus > Cenchrus americanus. Next base: position 263,312,278 of record OX387239.1, read on the forward strand.
TACCGCATGTCTAGGTACTTTCAAACATGTCGAGCGTGACACCAAACAAGTTAATCCACCGCATGATACGACTTGTTTGAAACCACACCACCAACCAAGAATAGATCAATCCACCGCATGATACAATCTAAACATGGAAGGCTAAAAGCATACATTATTTAAAACGAACTTATGAACACGTTTCACTTGTGATAGAATTGCCGAATACAGCTGTACAGCCGATCCGGGTTTCATGGAGAAGGAACAAACATTGAAAAGTCAACAAGCTTGAACCCGCAACACGTGACAATCTAGATTGATCTAAATTCGGCTATTGAGAGCACTTGATCCTTTTACAATAAATAAAACCAAAGATTTGAAAGTACAACACATGGATCTCAAAGAGATAGAGCCGAAACTAATCGATCTGGATTGGGCAAAAGAGTGTTACATGAATTAAACATAAAGCAAAATCCAAACCAACACGTGGTAACTTAATGAATTTATTAGATCTTGCCAAATCTAATAGAGTCGATAACTAGCTTCGAGCTAGATCTTAGCCTACCGCATGGCTCGTGATTTAACAGGAAACCCTCTTGAACCAAGCTTAAATCCACCGTATGATACTAAGTAAGGTAACAAGACTATTTGCATCACGTGCTAAATCCACCGCAAGATACTAGACATGATACAAGGTTGCCAGTACTTACGGAGGTCGACGTATCGATGGCTCCTCTCGAAGAACTCGACGACTCGACTAAAGGACTCGAAGGTTGGCACAGGGCCGGTTTGTTGTGAAATTGTTCGATCCCTATTACAAACACTAAGTGTTTATATTTATACCCTTGTCCTAACACGACTCCTGGTCGACTACGAGCACAACATTCATTGCCTAAATTAATGCTCCGACGCCAATGTCCATCTCGCACCCGTCATCAATTCGTCCCTTCCTTATATTCAGACCACGTCATCACGTATTCCCGAATGCTTCTTTTTCCAAGCGCAAACAGCCCTTCTGCTAAATGATGGCGCACTACCGACCGCAAGTATCTTTACCGAATCCTTTGAGGAGAATTTCCTGTCGAATGGTGTTTCTTTACCAAACTCGGCCCACAAGTCAGTCCCTTTCCTGTACTAATTTTTGGTGTTAACACCAACCTTTTATAAGAGGGTTGCTCTAAATACTAATGCACTGATGATGGCATTGCGTTGGAACGTTCTCTTCTCTTGTGCTCTACTTGCTAATATTTTCTCAACTTCATTGGACCACCATTCTGGTTTGAATTGGAGATAGATGACTCACTAGAAGCGCGAGAAAATAAACCAAAATCAACCACATGTTAGGTGAAATATCTACGGGTACCAACTACCAACAGTAAAATATTTGAACTCTGCCCTGAAAAAATGGGTTCCAAAGGTTCATAAATAATAATCCAATCTAGTTTAAAATGTGGAAAACTACTAACAAGTGCCATCTAATTGGGAATTCAATAAGAGCAGAAGAAAAATCATCACCACCGGCATCTTTTGCATACTAATTCATAATTGAATTTTCTTTTAGAAATGAGAGTGTATTTCAATATTTCAACCTCTGCATGAGACTATGCATATAATTGTGTTTTTGTTTGGAACACATATAGCTGTCTGTTATTACACACGGGGGCACCACAAACCTAAAGACTTACAATATAATTGTTCAATACCATACTGTGCAGGGTTCACAAAACCGCGGTAAACCGGTCGGTTACCGCTGTAACCGGCCTAACCGAGCCGGCTCGGTTACTAAAACCGACCGGTAACCGCTCCCTAATCGTACCTACGAAACCGAGATTTTCGGCTAACCGCCCGGTATGGTCGGTTTACCGGTCCGGTTTTGTTGAATTTGGAAACCGCTAGTGTAGCGGTTTTGTGTGTTGGAGTATAAGTGAATTGCCCACCTTTCCCTATCGGCTTAAGCTTTTGGGTTGAATTGGTTGGTGCATGCAACTCAATATGGTACCGAGCCGAGGGTCTCGAGTTCGAATCCTGGCGGGCGCGTTAATTAAACTAATTACAGCCCACTCCAATATTCCACGTATGCGGCCCGGGGGAGCCCGCACGTGAGGGGGAGTGTTGGAGTATAAGTGAATTGCCCACCTTTCCCTATCGAGCTTAAGCTTTTGGGTTGAATTGGTTGGTGCATGCAACTCAATATTGTGAACCCTGATACTGTGTATTAGGTCGTTTACAGGACTGGAGGGAGCTTTGTCTGAAAGAAGCTGATAGAGTTGTGTAGAACTTCAGTGGAGAATTAATTGAAGTAGTAGCCAAGAGGATGAAGAAACCAACGGGTTACTGGAGAGGAAGAGCTATATATGACGATGCCGGCCGGGGCTGTGCAGACTCCAGAAGCATACACAAGTCAGTATGATGAGTGCCCAACATCTGTTATAAACGATGGCGCAAAACGACGAGAAATAAAGAAACCAAACCATAAGGAGACACGAGATTTAAACCACGAGTGCCAGCTAACAAGCACCTCACTATGATCGGAGTCCGATTACAAACGCCAACGTTGGCGGCGGCTTAAAAGAATTAGAATGAATCAATCTCCAATGGAAAAAAAACCCTAAGGGTTATATGACCCGTACCGTACGTAGCCTTCGACCAGGCCTCCGCTACGCTCCGTAAGAAGTTGGCCTTTATCTTGTGCACATGAATTTGGGTCATCATTCAACAACATCCAGAGAGAGGATGGAATACACAAGTCACTCAACATCTAGGGAGAGGATGGAAGAGAAATCAATGGCTAGGCATGTGTCAAAGTGTGGCATCAAGGTCTTAACGACCATGATCCAGGAGGTGGAAGATCTTGATCAAGGATGGCAACGACATGGAACCGGAACAGACACTGGGTTACTGTCAGGCTACAATTGGACACTAGCTGGATGGAGTCCTGAGAGGAGAGGAGGCATCACCGAGAGCAGGCACACAGATGCACTTTTGGAATCAATCAAGCCAGAGACAAGAGAACAGGCTGAATTTCCTCGTATTTAAGCTACAACTTCGCATTACCACGGCACTATGAACCATCTGTTACTCTCACATTTGTCAATATTCAAGTTTCTTTCTTCGGGATCCGTCACAACTTGTCTTCCTGCCCCGTTGCCCATCATTATATAAATCAGAGATGAAAAGAAAAGCTTTCCATGCATGACAATGATCATTGCCCCGTTCCTCGTCTGAAGGCTAGCTGCTGCATCAAAAGGGAAAACAAGCATTACATTGAGTTATCTTGATTTGACAGCATCACATTGTGCAATAGATTAATGGTAGGAAGTGTAAAAATATAAGGGAGAGGTCAGAGGTCCATTTACAACCTCAATTATTTCCCGATTATGGTTTTTAAACTTTGACTTAGAAAATGTTTACTTTTCAACCGTCAACTAGGAGAGAACCGTTCACTTTTCCAATCTCGTGCCAGATTTATTTGCACATGGCAGTACATAAAAACAAAAGGATTGTACGAATTTTCAAGATTTGAAACTATGTTAGTCTTGTGACACTTAGCTATGTCAGTAACAGCCCACCTAAAATTATTCTAAATTCGGCTTGAGGTCCAAATTTGATAGGTTTAATAGTCGAGGCTGTAAAAATAAGTGTTTCATATAGTTTGAGGGTTGAGAACGTACTAGAAGCAGCTTTATTTTTTGTTGGTTTTTAGCAAAAGATACATAATTCATATTCTTGGGAACAATATGTAATTCATATTTCAGTTTTTGAAATATGACCTAATTTAAATATGGATGTTATAAATTTACATAAAAGGAAACATCAAGGTAAGTCTAAGAAACCAGAATGCAGCTCTGTGGGAGAACATGCATTCCGACTGGATCACCCTATTCCCCCTTCTCTTGATCTGTACCTCGATCTGGCGGGCCGAGGTGAGCTCATGTGATGGCTCCTCTTTGACTTTCACCATCAGAACAAGGGTCAGATCGATGTATAAGCCATTTCCAACCTACGCAAGTTTTATATGCTAGCGCTCGTCAAAAAAAAGTTTTAACACTCAGCCACCAAACTAGATGATAGAGACGTAAAGCTAGGATTTCAAACACAAAGGATCGGATCTTGGTTGCGTCCAGTAGGTCTTCTGACAGATTTGGCAGGCAAATTTATTGTCAGAGAAAAATATTGTGTGCTGATTTAGTCGGCAAATTTGCTATGAAACAAAAAATACTATACAAAAAGTCGAAATAAGCAAGACCAACGCAGCCAAGATAACCAATAGCAACAAGCATATGGGATATCAATATGCCACATTGGCACATTGCTTCATTAAATATTGACCCAGTTAACGACAATGTTGATCTGCCGAATAAAAAGCAAGTTAATTGCTGCGCTCCAGAGAACGCACAGATTTTCGGCGAATATTCAGAGTACTGTTTCTTGATCCGACGACTGACTTGTAGAAGCTCTCTCTACACCACGAAGCATTCGCGTGCATGCCTTCCACCGCGACACAGCCATTTCCAAGCATCCCAACATCCTATAAAACCACCCCGTGCCGGCCACACCGGCCCGATCACACGATCTCGCTCGCTCTGCACACATAGCCATGACAACGACGAAGCGCTGCTGCCTACGGTTCGCCACGCTCCTGGCGGCGCTCATCTCGGCCGCCGCCTGCCTCGAGTTCGGCTTCTACGACAGGACGTGCCCCACCGCCGAGACCATCGTGCAGCAGACCGTCGCCGCCGCGTTCACGAACAACTCCGGCGTCGCCCCGGCGCTCATCCGGTTGCATTTCCATGACTGCTTCGTCAGGGTAATAAGCACATGCGCACATAAGAAAAGTTTTGAAAAATATGATGATATACGTAAAAGGTTTTTGCATAAAAATTCTAGCTAGCTAGATATCATTTATCATGTCATAAAGCTTATTAGCATTATTATTGTGAGATGAAGCAATGAAATGACTAACGCTTAAACCTCCTTTGCAGGGCTGCGACGGCTCGGTGCTCATCGACTCGACCACGAACAACACGGCGGAGAAGGACGCCCCGCCCAACAACCCCAGCCTCCGGTTCTTCGACGTGATCGACCGCGCCAAGGCGGCCGTGGAGGCGCAGTGCCCCGGCGTGGTCTCCTGCGCCGACATCCTGGCCTTCGCGGCCCGGGACAGCGTCGTGCTCTCCGGCGGCCTCGGCTACCAGCTCCCCGCCGGGCGCCGCGACGGCCGGATATCCAATGCAACTGACGCGCTCAACGACCTGCCCCCGCCCTTCTTCAACGCCACCCAGCTCGCGGACAGCTTCGCCTCCAAGAACCTCACCGTCGAGGACCTCGTCGTCCTCTCCGGCGCCCACAGCATCGGCGTCTCCCACTGCAGCAGCTTCGCCGGCGTACCCGACAACCCCCCCGACCGCCTCTACAACTTCAGCTCGCCGGACAAGGTCGATCCGGCGCTGAGCAAGGCCTACGCGTTCCTGCTCAAGAGCATCTGCCCGTCCAACAGCAGCCAGTTCTTCCCCAACACGACGACGCTCATGGACATCATCACGCCGGACAAGCTCGACAACAAGTACTACGTCGGCCTGACAAACAACCTGGGCCTCTTCATCTCCGACGCGGCGCTGCTGACCAACGCGACCATGAAGGCGTTCGTCGACTCCTTCGTGCGCAGCGAGGCCACGTGGAAGGCCAGGTTCGCCAGGTCCATGCTCAAGATGGGGCAGATCGGGGTGCTGACGGGAACGCAGGGAGAGATCAGGCGCAACTGCAGGGTCATCAACCCTGCAAGAACAGCTGCAGAAGGCGTTCATCGTGTTGTCGACGGATCAGATTCTTCAGGATTCACCAGTGTGGCAGCAAGCTAGTCGATTGTCAGTAAATCTGTTTGTGCAGTGTGCGCAGTGACGCCTATTGTGAATGTGTGACGTTGTAATAAGTAACGAGAAGATCAGCTTGGTAGTACTAGGCTGCTAGCTTGCTTGTTACAGGGACAGGGACAAAACACAATCTAGATGACTGAAGACAAAGGACGGCGTGATCTCTCTTGTAGTCTGTTCCCTGTTGTAAGTTGCAAGAAGTTGATCTGTGCGATTGCCAGATGTTGTTTCTATGCAAATATGCTCGCTCATCTGATTAGTAAGTTGTTTCAAATTTTTAATACAACACGCGAAAGGCTAGGACGATGTGGTCAGACCTAGGTTAGAAATTTGTGCTTCTAACTTAAGCACCGAATGGAACAACTGTAACTGGATGAAGCTCGTCAGACAAGCTTCCGTATTTTGATTGTCGTTTCTCATCAGTGACGTTCATAAAGAATACGGACCTAGATGACTTAGCACTCATCCCAATCTTTGCTGACAGCATCAGTAGTTAGGTACCATTAAATCAAATTTTATTTTAGCCAATGATCTCATTAGGATGCAGACAAGTTTTCCAGTTCTATCGAGATTATGAATGCAGAGATACATTAGCTTAGCCATTGTCGTTCTCAAGGGGGAAAATGGAAAAGCAACATCAATGCCGACAGTGCCTGTTTAATGTTTCCTTTCATGTTATTCAGGAACCAGTTGATTGTAAAAAAAAATGACACGTAACCATGAATGTGTGTGAAAGGAAGGATTGTTTATCCTTTCCATTCCTGCTCCCTGTGACCTTTGTCCTATCTCCTATGTCGTCATATCTTCCTGACTTCTCCACAAGCATCAATACATGCAAAATATGTACAAGGTGTTTTGTTTCGTAGTTAACAGGCACCTTAATCTATCGAAGGTGGGGAGAACAATCGGAACATGCTGTGCTACTTCTGTAAACATGTTTGTGCCACAGTTTCTTCAAGTGTATTGTATATGTTTGTGTAATCTTGATATATAATAATATTTCTGTATTGCATCTCTTAATTTGCAACCATTGTTTTCGGATGGTATTTTGATAACCTGCCAACAGTAACATCCAGAGAAACAGCAAGTGAGCTAGTTTGAAATTTCTCCGGTAATTTTGTTGGATAAGCCAGGCCATCTGATACTGAGCCTTTCAGCCCAAGAGCAACCGAGACTTCAGTGAGTTCCAAGAAAACCCCCCGAGAAAAGTCCATGGCCACTAATTTCTGCCTATATTGGGCCTGTCCACTGGTATAATTGCCACGGGGCCGTTCAGCCCAAGAGCAAACATGGAGCAGAGTTCTCCAGCGAACCAACAGTACAAAATTTTTAATTCGGCTTGTTGGGGTGCGCCAGGCTCGGGCTGTAGTGCAACGCCCGAGCGACACTCGAGGACCCCAATGGCAAGCCACCGGGTTGGGTCCTCCCCCACAAAAAATAAATTTAATATCAAAGTGGGCACATGGCCCACATATCAGATATTAAACTGATAAGAACAGATACTACACTTGATCTTAGCCAAAAGGCCGAGAAAGGTATGAGTTGTGCTGCTGCCCTGGGTCTGTATTTATAGCGCTCGTCCGGCTCAGCTCCCTCCGGCCCCCCGAGGTGGGACTAAACTGAAGCACACCGGCACCGCTCAGGGGCGCAATGCATGGCTTACTTGCTCCGTTGCTAGGTTTCGTTGCTTGGGCCTTGTGGGCTTCAAATCTGTTGGAGCGTTACGGCCCAGGGACGGTTAGTTGGTTGGGAGTGGTCATGGACATTATTTTTTGGTCATGAAACATCCATCTCGGGCCTTTGCTTTTTGTCAGGCTAAGTTTTGCTCGAATCTTTTCTTTTAGATCAGTTTTGCTCGCATCGGATGATGATGCGCGCGCGCCTTACCTTTGTGAATGAATTCGGCATGACACTTCAACCTTTTTTTAAAAAAAATAAATAATCAAAATGTAACAATTGTGTTCATATGGTGATAACCATCCTATTTAATTTATCAACCCAAGTGCCACGATAGATAGGATAACAGTTCGTTGTTAGGAAATGGGAGTGTCCAACAATGAAGGACGATGTTTTCATGCCATATTATGGTTTCACTCCTTGTGTGTGCACCAAGCTTGTGTATCACGATTAATTGTTCTAGATAATGGCATTACCGATGGTTCATTTCTATTTGTAGTCTCCAACAGAGAAGGAGACCAATTAATTGCTTGTAGCAACTACCCTTCGCAACCCATAGTTTCTACCTAGTCTTGATACAAAGTATGAATTAAATGCATCATACAAAAAGTTGGATCAACCGTGCAACACATGTTACATTTGAATGATGGGACTCCCACGTGGGACCCGCTATTTAAGTGTGAACAACACATGTTCAGTGGCTCCATAGGACCCACACATTCAAGGGGACCCGCATATTATTTGGTGCAGCGCGTGTTACATTTAAGTGGGTATCGTAATTTTTTATAAAATTATGGTTTTTCTATTATTTGGTGGGAAATAGTATAAATATATATAATTATTTCCTACATATAATAATAATAATAACTATTTTTCTAATGTTTGAGCTTTGCTTCCACTCAAACTCACAAATAAAGCAAGATATATTAATGTCAATTATATAATCATATTTTTGTCAGATATGTTCTATGCTAACACTACTTATAGGTTATCTACTAGAGAAGTTCAATAGGTGCGCCAACGGCGCACCCTAGATTTCTAGTTTAATATCGAAGTGAGCACATGGCCCACGTATCAAGAACCGATACTACCTTTGATCTTAGCCAAAAGGTCGAGAAAGACATGATTTGGGAAGGAGCCTCGGGTCTAGTTTTATACCGCTCCTCCGACTCAGCTAGTTGTTGCCCCTTAGGTAGGACTAAGAGCATGTTCTGAGTGGTACGAAGAATATTGTTCGGCTGGTAGATTGAATAGTTGTATGAGAGAAAATAAGTTGCAACAAGCCGAAATAAACGGAGAAAAGGAAGTTGTATGTTCGGTTGTTTGGGCTTTCAATTGGTGTAGCATTACGACCCAGTGATAGCGGGTGTGGTGGGCCTTGAGCTCTAACCAGGCCCACAAATTATTGACTTACTATCATTCTCGGATTTTGTATGATGTTATATGCAATCCTTCTGTCTCACTCGCTGTCTCGCTAGCTGTTGTGGATACAGATTAAATGGACCTTGAGGAGTTCAAAGGAAAGGAAAGAAGATTGACGCAGAACTGAAGAAGAAACAGCTAGCCTGAATTCCATGCCATGCTGGAAAGAGGTGGTGTCACTTATGTACACCAGAGAAGAACAACTTTAGATGCATGCAACAATTGGTGCTTAATTTTCATGAAGTTGCGCCATATTCGTTTGTCTTATCAGCCACCAGCCAGCAATACTTCTCTCACAACAAACCAGCCACCAGCAACCAGTCAGCAGTACTTTTCTCTCAGAACAAATCAGCACCAGCCACCAGCCAAACGAACAGGCTGTTGGCTCTCTTCATGCTAATACTATATCGATCAGCAGTGAAAAATAGACGCGCTATAATACGCACTACAACAGCGTCTAGAAAATCAATCACAAAGCTTTGTGCATGTGCCATGCCTATAAATTCCGCCGACGACGTTATCTATCTATATCTCGTTTTGCCATCCTCTGTAGCGGCCGCACTCGTCGACTTGTATTTCTAATCTATTATCTTTATACTTAGTGCCGTGAGGGTCTAGAAATTACCACGTTAATCCAAAAAAGAGAAGAATATACATTGTTGGATTTTATAAAGATCTGAAGGTCTAGATTAATCCAAAGAATACATAAATTCGGAATTAGAACAAGGAAATCCAAAGAGTCCACATTCAATACAAATAAAATTAATAAATACATAAATTCGGAATTAAAAATGAGAAAAATAATAGTTAATGTTTACACAGATTGGAAAAGAAAAAATGCATTGTTAATCCAAAAAAGAGAAGCATATGCACCGTTAGATTTTACGAAGATCTAATGACTTAGAAATTCTCACATTAATCTAAAAAGAAAAAGATATATACCGTCGGATAATTAATATGAACATATAACGGTCTATAAAAACATAAAGAGTCCATGCCAAATTGAATTAATAACTAATCAAAATAGAAAAGAGTATGTTGAATATGTTGACCCACAGTACACATTAATTTTGTGACCTATTGTCACCCTGTGTGATTCCACATCTCGCAATACACCTCGCTAACCACGACATACTTACCTAATTAGTCATGCGCCCATACGGAGTATGCTAATTGCCTTAGGCAAGCTATTCATATAAATTAATCTATTTATTATATTAATACAACATAGTTTAAAGAGGGTATTACGTTTTTCGAATGAATCTACATTGAAAAAAGACAAATTCAGAATTAAAAAGAAAACACTAATATGCGGACGGAGTGTCATGAGTCCGAACCAAAGTCCAACTCGCCCTCCCTATGTTGTAAGAAAATGTTGGAATTAAAAAAAAGATATAGTAGGGATATAGTACGTGAGTTTAAATTTTAAATTTCCTAATGAACCTCTAGACGAAGTTATACATTTATAGAATATATATAAATGCAACTCTAACTTCAATTAACGAACAGAGCATATTTTTTGAGAAATGATAGGGACGTTCTTTGCCAACGGCCCGCCTCGCCGATTTGCTCGATGAGCTTGCACGTCAAAGCAAGAAAATCCTTATGGTGTAGGAGATTGCTGAATCGACACCGCAACTTTCGAAACAAGCTCTGTCGTCGTCAAATCGAGACACACCAAAACTAAATCATGATATGCCTTAGCAAAATCCAACTCTTTAGCCAACGAATCGACCTCCACTATTGTCAGATTGTCCTCCATTGCGACCGGATCAATCCTCATTGCTGCCGAATCGAGCTACGATGTTGGTGGATCATGTTGCAAAATCCTTGCGACACACAGACTGTCGAATCAACACCACATCTGCCAAAATAAGCTCCTTGCAACACATGAGCTTTGTCAAATCAAGCTCTGCCCCCGATTTATCAAACTCTTCAATCACTGAATCAACCTTCGCAACTATCGATTTGACCTACATTATCATCTATTCGACCACCACCACTATCGGATTGACCTCCACTGTGGCTGGATGGACCTCCGCTGTTACCAATCGAGCTAGCTATGATCACATGCTAGATCAAGCTACAAGGTGGGTAGGGTAAGGATAAAGCAAACACTCTCATCGAAGCTCTCCTTGCTTTGCCTGACAAGGTGAGACAATCAAACGAGGCGAGCAAGAGGCAGCAAGCGTACCAAGTACACCCTAAATATCTTAGATTTTTTTGAGATAGATGGTAAAAGATACAACATGGGCAGAACGCCAATGAGAGAAAATACTTTGATTCTGAAATGCACAACCTACTTCTGTGATGGGACCAAAAAATCGGATACCACGGGATTTGATAAGATAGGATAAACTTGATTGACAATGCATGTAGGTTGAGTGCTACCACCAGATACGGCGAGTTTGTCAGAGGAGTTGGATCTCGACATCGGAAAGTGGATCACCCACTCTGCATCAGGTCAACACCAGAGTCAAACTTGGAACCACGGAATCGGCGAGGCAGAGTTCGACCAACGAGAGTGGGAGAGCGAGAGGCTTTGTCAGTTGAAGCGGCGACTAAATGATGAGAGAGTGAACAACAACTTCAGTCCAATACAGAGTTGTAGAGCTTCGCATTCTATGTGGGAGTGAAGTGGAGCGTCAAATTACATTCGTTATTGGGTCAGTTTCCATTTGCCAATCCAAACACTATCCAAATAGCAAAACTCGAGTGTATTAATGCCACTTTTGAATTTCTAGCTCCAATATCTATATTGGTGTTAGTGATTTCAAATGATGAATAATGAATTAAGAGGGATAAAAAAATCCATTGTTAAAATACGGCATATTCGTTTGGCTTATCAGCCACCAGCCAGCAGTATTTTTCTCTTAGAACAAACCAGCCACCAGCCAGCGGTACTTTTCTCTCAGCACCAGCAACCAACCATCAGCCAAACGAACAGACCCATAACATTTTTATATAGTTTATCAAATCTCTAGCCGCGCTATTAGCGCGGACTAACTTGCTAGTTGCTTTAAAAAGAATGTTCATGTAGCCTTCAACAAAGTGGATATATCAATCATGCCGCGCGGAATTTATTCAAAGCGCAGCGCTTGTGATGTATTTCATAAAGCTGCTGCTGCCGAGGGAGAGCACCGGACCGGATCCATATACCCACGAGATCGGACGCGGACAAGGCATACGCCGGTCTGCTCGATGTTGCTCTGATCCCACTATTTGGATGCAGGGGAAATGCCATTTGATCACCATCCTGGTTGCCGCTTTTAGAATAACTGCTTCATCACTGCACGCCTAGATGATCTCGATGGTACTGCCTGTGAAATGTGAATATATACAGTGGTTAATTATACACTATATATCCTTGGGTTGCTTGCCCAAGTATATAGGGGCCGGAGTTGGTTGTCCAAGAAGAAACGCTTTCTGGCTTCCTGGGATAAGGCCATAAGGGAGCACTGCACTGCTATATATCCAAGAAGTCAAATTAGGAGCATGAATGGATATGGAGCCATGGATGCATGGGCGCTGGGATGATGGACGTAAGTTACAACTGGGTAGTCTCTAGTCATCAACCACATATATTGTCCTCCAACACACCGAGGAACGTACAATAATTCCGTTGGGAGTGGGTGGGGTATCGGGTTATCGTTACGTACATGCAGTGGGGATTGAGTATATCTTTTCCCGGGCTCCCTTCCCTACGGAACTGGGCTTATCAGCCACCAGCCAACAGTTCTTTTCTCTCAGAACAAATCAGCCAACACCAACCAGCCAGCGGCACTTTTCTCTCAGAACAAATCAGCATCAGCCTCCAGCCACTAGCCAAACGAACAGGCTGCTGGACTAGGGTACTGGGCGTGCAGTGGGCGCGCGCACAGGCATATAGGATGCAAAAGGCAGCCGTTCATCTAGCTAGCTACAGTAAGCATCTTGATTCGGGCCATACATATACCGACTGTGTTGACAGAGAATGCACCACACATTTCCCCCCATGCAGCGAATAAGGCGTGTGCCGTTGCCACCACCACCCAGCTCATCTCAGTTGTTCCCATAGAAACGCCCGACCGGCGGCGGATCGGAAGAAGATCGAGCCATGGCTGAGCTCGCGTCGAGCACTGTGAGCTCGCTGCTGGTCGTCATCCGCAACGAGGCGCTGCTTCTCGGCGGCGTCCGGGACCACGTGCAGTTCATCAAGGAGGATATGGAGAGCGTGAACAGCTTCCTGGCCCGGAGCGCTTGTTGGAATCACTCCCTGGGCAAGTGTTTATCACAAACACTCATCCAGTTTCTCTGGTGGACACAAACACACAAGAACAGAACACTAGTTTTAATTTGGTCGATTGCAAGCCACAAGCTGCTCACATCGTTTTTCTTTCATATATAGACTCAAGTACATGCAAATGGATAACAACCGGCCAATGCACTTGGCCGAGACTCACGCCACATCTCAGTACATGCGCAACGTGCAAGTACTACCATGCATGCAAGGCCACTAAGCCTATTCTCTCGCCATGAAATCACTTCACGGCTAGACCAAAGGATGAGCATCTCGCTCCTATTAACACGTAAGTCTCCAACTACTTTGACTCTATCCTAACGCCAGTACACATCCAAACACTATTAACCCTTTATTTGCAATTTAACTGATGCATCTCCCCTTGCACGTAGTAGATATTGGCACCAGTAATCCGGCCGTATCGCACGGCTCGTTGCCTTCACCCCGGCTCGCCCGCATCGCACGTTCTGCCGCCGCAGGCTTCTTCAGATACCACACACTACTAACAAATGCAAAGACCTATACAACATGTTCTCTACGTGCATACGAATAAAGTAAACATGCAATACTCTAATGACAAGATTAAACTCTAACAATTACCCCCTAATCTTGGCATCTCCACTCAAAGGAGAGTTGGCTCGTCGTCACTTGAGGCCACAACAAGAAGCGCAGCATCCTTCTTCTTTTTTTCAGGACATTCATATGCAAAATGTCCCGACTCTTAACACTTATAGCACATTATCTTGGATTTATCAAACCTCTTACGACGGCCTTGACCACCACCACCATTGGAGCTTCCCATGGTGATAAGCAAACGCTCATCACTCCGGCCATCACGCTCGCTCCGGCCCTCGCGCTTGCGTATCCTCTCTTCATACGCCTTGAGGCGACCGATCGCCTCATCAAATGACATGGTGTCCAAATCGGAGAACTGCTCGATTGCGGCGATCACCTGCAAAAACTTGTCAGGCACCGAGTCGAGTAGCTTCTTGACTTGCTCAACATCATCCATCGCTGCACCAAGTTCACTTAGCCTGTTCGCCAGGCCACTAATTTTCCCTGCAAACTCATCAATGGATTCTGTCTCCTTCATGTGCAGGTCCTTGAAATCACTCTTCAAGTCTTGTACCCTTGCTTTCTTCACTCGATCAACGCCAAGGTACCTTGTCTTGAGGCTTGTCCATATCTCCTTCGCAGTCTTCTTGTTGGCGATCTGCTCCAGCACGTCCTTGGGGACGGCCCCGAACAGACACGCACGCGCCTGCTTGTCCTTCTTAGCGTCCACGGCCGCACCAGCTGCCGGCTCGATGGCCTCCCAGTTGTCTTGTGCCTCCATGTTGGCCTCCATCTTGATCACCCAGGTGGAGTAGTTGGTGGCGGAGAGCATCGGATATGGGAGAGATATGCCTCCCTCCCTCACCGATCGCGACGCGGAGTGCTCGACGACGGACATCTTGTTGAAGCGAAGGATCTTGGGCATAACCTGGCTCTGATACCAATTGTTGGAATCACTCCCTGGGCAAGTGTTTATCACAAACACTCATCCAGTTTCTCTGGTGGACACAAACACACAAGAACAGAACACTAGTTTTGGTCGATTGCAAGCCACAAACTGCTCACATCGTTTTTCTTTCATATATAGACTCAAGTACATGCAAATGGATAACAACCGGCCAATGCACTTGGCCGAGACTCACGCCACATCTTAGTACATGCGCAACGTGCAAGTACTACCATGCATGCAAGGCCACTAAGCCTATTCTCTCGCCATGAAATCACTTCACGGCTAGACCAAAGGATGAGCATCTCGCTCCTATTAACACGTAAGTCTCC
The DNA here is from genome assembly GCA_947561735.1 of Cenchrus americanus. NCBI lineage: Eukaryota > Viridiplantae > Streptophyta > Magnoliopsida > Poales > Poaceae > Cenchrus > Cenchrus americanus. The sequence goes on from OX387239.1 coordinate 263,327,338, forward strand.
AACTACTTTGACTCTATCCTAACGCCAGTACACATCCAAACACTATTAACCCTTTATTTGCAACTGAACTGATGCATCTCCCCTTGCACGTAGTAGATATTGGCACCAGTAATCCGGCCGTATCGCACGGCTCGTTGCCTTCACCCCGGCTCGCCCGCATCGCACGTTCTGCCGCCGCAGGCTTCTTCAGATACCACACACTACTAACAAATGCAAAGACCTATACAACATGTTCTCTACGTGCATACGAATAAAGTAAACATGCAATACTCTAATGACAATATTAAACTCTAACAATTACCCCCCTAATCTTGGCATCTCCACTCAAAGGAGAGTTGGCTCGTCGTCACTTGAGGCCACAGCAAGAAGCGCAACATCCTTCTTCTTTTTTTCAGGACATTCATATGCAAAATGTCCCGTCTCTTGACACTTATAGCACATTATCTTGGATTTATCAAACCTCTTACGACGGCCTTGACCACCACCACCACCATTGGAGCTTCCCATGGTGATAAGCAAATGCTCATCACTCCGGCCATCACGCTCGCTCCGGCCCTCGCGCTTGCGTATCCTCTCTTCATACGCCTTGAGGCGACCGATCGCCTCATCAAATGACATGGTATCCAAATCGGAGAACTGCTCGATTGCGGTGATTACCTGCAAAAACTTGTCAGGCACCGAGTCGAGTAGCTTCTTGACTTGCTCAACATCATCCATCGCTGCACCAAGTTCACTTAGCCTGTTCGCCAGGCCACTAATTTTCCCTGCAAACTCATCAATGGATTCTGTCTCCTTCATGTGCAGGTCCTTGAAATCACTCTTCAAGTCTTGTACCCTTGCTTTCTTCACTCGATCAACGCCTAGGTACCTTGTCTTGAGGCTTGTCCATATCTCCTTCGCAGTCTTCTTGTTGGCGATCTGCTCTAGCACGTCCTCGGGGACGGCCCCGAACAGACACGCACGCGCCTTCTTGTCCTTCTTAGCGTCCACGACCGCACCAGCTGCCGGCTCGATGGCCTCCCAGATGTCTTGTGCCTCCATGTTGGCCTCCATCTTGATCGCCCAGGTGGAGTAGTTGGTGGTGGAGAGCATCAGATATGGGAGAGATATGCCTCCCTCCCTCACGATCGCGACGCGGAGTGCTCGACGACGGACATCTTGTTGCAGCGAAAGATCTTGGGCATAACCTGGCTCTGATACCAATTGTTGGAATCACTCCCTGGGCAAGTGTTTATCACAAACACTCATCCAGTTTCTCTGGTGGACACAAACACACAAGAATAGAACACTAGTTTTGGTCGATTGCAAGCCACAAACTGCTCACATCGTTTTTCTTTCATATATAGACTCAAGTACATGAAAATGGATAACAACCGACCAATGCGCTTGGCTGAGACTCACGCCACATCTTAGTACATGGCAACGTGCAAGTACTACCATGCATGCAAGGCCACTAAGCCTATTCTCTCGCTATGAAATCACTTCACGGCTAGACCAAAGGATGAGCATCTTGCTCCTATTAACACGTAAGTCTCCAACTACTTTGACTCTATCCTAACGCCAGTACACATCCAAACACTATTAACCCTTTATTTGCAACTGAACTGATGCATCTCCCCTTACACGTAGTAGATATTGGCACCAGTAATCCGGCCGTATCGCACGGCTCGTTGCCTTCACCCCGGCTCGCCCGCATCGCACGTTCTGCCGCCGCAGGCTTCTTCAGATACCACACACTACTAACAAATGCAAAGACCTATACAACATGTTCTCTACGTGCATACGAATAAAGTAAACATGCAATACTCTAATGACAAGATTAAACTCTAACAGCGCTCCCCCCGGCGGCGAGCACGACGAGCAGATGCGGACCTGGATGACTCAGGTCCGGCTGCTCACGCAGGACTGCAACAACTGCATCGACCTCTACCTGTACAGCGGGAACCCAGACATCCACCACGCCAAGGGCAGGCTCTGGTGCCACCTCTGGTGGGTTTACTGGTTCCTGCGCAAGATGGTCGCACAACACCGCGCGGTCGTCCAGCTGTGCCAGCTCAAGGACCGAGCGCGCGACGTCGGTGAGCGTCGCCTGAGGTACGGCGTGGAGGTCCCGGGGAAGTCGCCTTATTCCACTGCCACGGCTGGTAAAGAAGAAGACCGTGATGAAGAAGATCAAGCCGTGAAGACCCAGCTTGTGGTGCCAATCACTCATTATTATGGTCGAAGATCCTTCTTCGAGCCCCGCACTCTAGATGACTACGTCAAGGCGAAGCTACTGGAGTGGGTGTACGAAATTAATCTAGACGCCGTCGAGACGCTGTCCATTGCCATTGTGGCACCGGATGCAGATAAGCACGTCCTCATTCTTGCACACGAAACTTTGGTTGTACCATTCCTGCCACCCACCTATGATCGCAACGGCTACGGGTGTGGTATCTTGGTCAACATCCCGGGGGTGCACCCCGATTTCTTGCCGCTAGGACCCGAGGAGGTTCTCTACTACATCCTGCGGGAGCTCAAGCATAGCAAAAACCGACCCCAGGGCATAGATCACGGCGAATGGGAGGAGAAGAATCTTGATTCGTGGCAAAACTTCAAGAAAAAAATAGGTATATACAACAAAAAAGAGATGGAGCTTCAAAAAATTAGAAGGAGCATTGAGAAGATGAAGATTTATGAAAAGCTTGACAAGATCAAGAGTGGAATTAAAGACAAGATGAAAAGTGACATGAAACCTCGAACTGCTCATCAACAGAAGAATGACTAGAAGCTGCCACTTGGACTAAAGAAGGGTGTGGACGTACTCCTAAAGTTGCTACTCCAGTCTGGTGCTGCTGGTACATCGCAACTAGACCAAGCCAAGAATAAAGACATGCATAAATTTCTAGCATGGGATGACGGTAACATCATGAAAATAGCCAAGAAACTTAAGAAGCACATGGAGACAAATGAAAAGGCCAAGGAGGAGCAGATGGGAGTTGAAGAAGAAACATCCGAGCAAATAGGTGAAAGTGGAGAAGGAGAAGAGAGGAAGATGGAAAAGGGGGAAGATAAAGAAGAAGACGAAGAAGAAGACGAAGAAGAAGACGAAGATGATGATCACAATGCACCAGTTCATGCACCAATTCACCTTCGAAAAGTTCAATACGCAGAGATCATTCAACAAGTGTTCTTGAAGACCAGCAGCAGAAAGCCGGTGCAGGCCCAGCAGCAAGACAATTCGTTGAAAATCAAGCTACAAAGACCATGATAACAACACTAGATGAGGAACGAATCAGTCAAATTATCCGTGAAGAAGTAAAACAAGAGATCATAAGAGAGATGTGAGAAGGTGATAAGCATGACAAGAATCAACAAGGCCATCAAGCAATATGCGAACCAGGTATTCCAGATCAAAACCAATAAGTTGTTTTATTTGAAGTCGAGCAGAAGATCGAAGAAATCAAGCAGGCAGTTGAAAAGTAGATGAGGATCAAAGCGATTGTAGACAAGATTATAAATCACTTGGAGGGTAAGTGTCCTCTCATTATCCTCAAAGTTGACTGGATGATGAATGTATCCGGATCGGAGGAGATCAGAAAGGCTTTGAGCCTATTAAAATGCAGTGCTGATGCACTAATCTTCACCACCACAGAGAGCATCGAGGAGGCTAAAGGATACTGCTATAAACCACGAGAACCTATAGAGTATTCTATTTTTGGTCTCTACCATGATACGGTGCTCGAGCTTACTAGCAAGCAGAAGAACGAAGAGAACTATAACCCCCAAATTTTTCGCAACATCTTGGAGGAGTGTAAGACGCATGAATTCTGCATGAAGATCCTCACTCATGCTTTGTATGCTAACCCCAAGAGGACCAATGAAGAGTTAACCAAGCTACACGACACCCTAAAGGCTTCGGAAAAATCATTTGATATCATGGCTAAGAAGATGTTCATGTACTCTTATAATGACCTGCCTAAAGAATACAAATCCTTCTTGCTGTACCTAGCTATCTTTCCCAAGGGACAAAAGATCAGACGGTCAACCTTGATTGAGCGGTGGGTCGTGGAAGGGTTGACACTTGAGGAAGATTGGCCGAGTTCTGTGGGACAGGCCCACCGATGTTTTGACATGCTCATCAATCGGTGGCTTGTTTACCCCGCTGACATCAGTGCCATAGGAAAGGTCAAGAGTTGTGTGGTAGGTGACCTAATTCATGGATTCATTACCACCATCGCAAGAAAACAACACTTTGTGGTGACACGCATGTCACACCATTTGGCTCGTCCTTTCTCCATTTCCAATGATCTCAAACTCCGCAGCTCGGATAGTATTGATAAATTCTTCCAAGGGCTCTCTAAATCATCATCCTTGCTCAAGGTGCTAGATCTGCAAGGTTGCCGGTGCTTTCATGGGAAGAATCAGCGATACCTCAAGGACATCTGCACCAAGATGTTACTACTCAAGTATCTCAACCTAAAGGAAACAAATATTACCCAGCTACCTAGAGAAATCAACTACCTCCGTGAGCTAGAGGTATTGGATATCCGACAGACTGAGGTGCCTGCGTCAGCAACATCAAATATTCTGCTCTTGAAGCTAAAGCGGCTGCTTGCCCGTAAAGTTGATCCGAGTTCAAGAGATTTTGGCAGTGTGCAAATTCCTCACAAGATCAGCAAAATGGAAAACATAGAGGTACTATATAATGTCAATGTCAACCCCCGACAGAGTCAGGAATTTGAGAGATATTGGAAAGCTGTGGCAGCTGAGAAAGCTAGGTCTGGTTGTCAATAATAAGGATAGTCACCTCGACATTTTGCTTCAAACCATCAGTGACCTACATGATTGCCTCCGTTCTCTATCAATCACTCTTCCTGTAGCCACACAACATGAGGGTACTTCCAGTGTAGAGTTACCAGCTCATATTTTCCCTCTCCTAAAACACCCTCCTAAGATTCTTGAAAGCCTAAGCATTAGTGGAACCACACTGATGGGGAATCTTCTTCCAGTGATCACAAAAGGTGATAATGACAAACTTGCAAAGGTAACTCTAAGTAGGACTCTGCTGAACCAAGATGGTATGAACATCCTCGCCATTCTGCCCAAGTTACAGTGTCTCAGGCTCCGACACATTGCATTCAACAAGCACATGCTTAACTTCAAGGAGGGTGAGTTCAGATGTCTCAAGTACCTTCTTTTCGAGGGCTCAGACTTGACTAATATCACCTTTGAGGATGGAGGAGCCAGTGAGCTGGAGAAGATCGTTTTGTCTTCCACCAGCACAATGTCTATTTCTGGAGCTGACAAGCTTCAAAAATTGGAAGAGCTCGAGTTGAACAATGACAGTGGTGGTAAGTTGCTATCATCATTTGACAATGCGGAAAAAATAGCCAAGCTGACTCTTCATGGTGCATTGCTGAAGCATAATGCTCTACAGACCCTCGCCAAGAAACCAAAGTTACGCTGCCTGGTGCTCATGGGCATATCTTTTGACGGAACACAGAACAAGATTACATTCAAAGAGGATGAATTCATGTGGTTGAACCTTCTTGTTGTTGACAACTCTTCCATCACAAAAATCGACTTCGCCGGCGGATATGATCCTAGGCTCGAGAAGATCATCTGTTCATCTGGCACACCTCTCTCCGGCATTGACAACCTTCCTAGATTGAAGGAGCTCGAGTTCAACGGTGACTCTGTTCCTAAAGAGGTGAAAGACGCCATTAAAAAACACAAAAACACACCTAGTCTTAAGCATGGGCCAAAAACTTAAGATGGTGCTTCAAGATTCCCTTTCTGCTGGAACTGGAAGAAATAAGTTTGCTGCCCCAGGAGCATCTCCTTCGATCTTGTGGTGTAGTTTCTGTGTGGCTGTGTGCTCATGTGCGTTGTCATTTGTTCTCTGTTTGCTTGTTAATTTCCGCTTGCTGTCCATGCGCGCACGCTTTTGGTAGTGTGTGTCCGGTTGCTTGCTCTGGAGTGCTTTGTGATTGTGTCTGAGAATAATGGTTGTGTCTGCCTGTGCTCATGGATTTTAATCGGTGTGGCTTTATTTCCTGTGTGTCAGATACCATGCTTCATGCATTGGCTTTATTTAATAAGTGCAATGGTTGTGTCAGAGTTGAACTCTCTTATTATTGTAACCTGTGCTATTATATGCTTTGAGTCTTTGACAGGGTACTGCATCTCAACCATGAGTGGCGTGTGCCCTGATATTTCTACCTCAATGTAAGCACAATTTGTTTCAAACAAGCTATTGCAATCATGCCTCTCTAGGTATTCAGTGTAGAGTTTTATGCAGATGAATTAATAAGCATGTGTCCCCCGAATATGTCTGTATCTTCTAATTGTGGTGCTAACTGCTGGTTTTGCCCAGCGGGCGGACAATTTTGACGCACCAACTGAGCACGATGCGAAATCCGCTGTTCATTTCCTCGGTATGGGGAGGAAGAACTCTGAAAGACACGACGATGTGGTTCAGATTTCCTACAGGCTACATATCAGAGTTCGCTGTTCATTTCTTTCAGAGGCCGCCGCCGGATCGAAGGCCTGCCTTGGGCCAAACGCACGCCGCCAAACAGATCTTGGACCGGGCCCGGTAACATCATTCAGTCAGACTTCCACCTATCCTTTTTTTTGTCAGATTCTCCTGCATGTTCGTAAATTGTTATCATATATTTCCACATCCCTGCCATTGTCCTCCCAACTGCTAAGCAACCCAACATTATTTTCACATTTTTTCGTTGGGTAAAATACCTTTCATCTTTTAGGAGCAAACCCAATACTACTTCAGATATTGCTCAATCTTTACCAGGATGAGCTGCCAGCTACTGTAACATATGTCCTGTTATTTTTTGGGGGTTGCCTTATTTTTTATATTCTCATAACTGATTTATTTGTTAACGCCTGGATAAGATACACATATGAGAGATAATTTTAATTTTCCAATTTGTACCCATGATGAAGTGCTAATTGAAAACGTACCATTTCTATTTTTCTCTTTTGGCCCATGAGAAATTTCTTTATGTCGAAAAACATCACAAGTGATCGGGCATATTGGTACAAAATTAAAGACTTCACCCGTTCTTGTGTATTGTTTTCCGTGTATCAAAACAGAGAGAGAACTTCAATTTACATCAACTTCCTTTTGCCAATCTCTGCTTCTTCCTGAGAGAATACGTCACTAATAAAGATCAAGATATTCAGAAGTGAGTACCCTATGTGGGTAGTCTTCTTTCTGTCAGACTTGCATTTTTGTTTGATACTATTCCATTTTCCTCTCATCCTCATCGTCGCTCCCTAGTTGCATATCAGCAGTGCTCAGTAGTGGGGAGCTTTGTCCTGTTATTTAGCCTCCTCCTTTTCATGGCGTGTTTTTAGCTTTTTTCAGTGTGCTGGCAGAGAGACGAACTAGTGAAAGAAGTCCATTCTGAGTGATTTATTCACTCATATTTTTTTCCTTTAGTTTACTTCTTTATGTTTTACAGTGATAACGCATGGTTGTACCAATCATTTTTAACTATGTACGCCCTCTCTTTCATAATACTCGTAGCAAAAGGAATACATTCAAAAAAAATCTAAACAACAAATATTTATACAAAGAAATGTATTAAAAAATTCTATTATAAAACAGAAGGGACAAATATTATGAAGCAGGGAGTTCATATTGGTTAGGTGTTAAAATTTCATTGGTTAGAAAAGTGATTGACAATTGAATAAAATATCACCAGTTGGCATGCAAGCACCTGAGTTCGGCCGAGCTGTCTCCTACTTTGGCCGATCAAGTGAGTTCAGTCATTTGGCTCTTACAGCCCAAGAGCATCCGCGAGTAGCACTCTCAAATGTACAAAACATTTATTTCGACTTGGTTGGGGTGCGTCAGGCTTGGGCTGCAGTGCAACGCACGAGCGACGCTCGAGGGCCTCAGTGGCAAGCCACTTAGGTGGGCCCTCCCCCACAAAAAATTTTGTGGGGGAGAAGAAAGAGTAAGGGAAGAGGAGGGGAGAAGAAAGTGTGTGGGGCCCTGCCCTGACATGTGGGTCCCGCTGCCACATTATTGAAAACCACCATCAAAACCAGTGAGGAACTAAAAGTAGAAAGTTTAGATAGTTCAGGGACATATGGTACCTGGTTTTCTCTCCCTCTCACGTCTCTCGCGATAAACATAATAACAAGTGCAAAGTAGAAAAGAGACAATATAGGCGAAGCTTCTCTTTATTATCGGAATATCGATATCTTACAATAGGGGTAATCGTCTAATATATATACTCTGAACTAAGCTTAGAGTTTTTGTAAGAGCCCACAAGCAACCGGATAAGGACTTCTATCCCTCATTCCTATCCATAGGAATTCCGGTTGTTTTACAACACTCCCCCTTGGGCGATTACCGCGAATGCATATACGGTTCTTGGAGAAAAGAGTACATATCAACCGCATTTTGTATTGCACATGTTGTCTCATCAAAAACCTTATGCGAGATACCTTCAAGTAAAAACTCACAAAGGGGAAAAGAGTATAACATAAAACCTTCTTGGTTATATAATTATCTAGTTATAATTCTTCATAAATAGTAATCAATCTTCAAGATTTATGCACGGACTTCATGATTCTTGCAATGAAGATCTACATGATCTAAGTAAACGAGTGGTATACCTTCATGGTAAATTCAACAGTTAACCATCAAGTTGATTCAAAACTTAAAAGATTTCAGATCTAAATAAGATTAAACATATGCTCCCCCTCATAATGACATCCTTTGAACTTCAGTGTTCAAAATGTCTGATTCAAATGTGCATTAGTCTTTCAAAGACACAATTTGTAATTCTTCTAGATTATATAAGGAGCAATGCTTTAAGCATGAGTAACCACTTTATTTAATTATGCAACACAAAATAAAAATTTATCCTTTAAGAGGAATTTGGAGATAATAATTTACTAAATTTTATATCTTCTAGATATTACAGTTTAAACTTCAATGTTTGATTAATAGCAAATATATATAAGTGGATTCTAAGTTAACACCAATGATCGATTCGATAGATCTTCTAAAGTTGGTTTGTTCCACACTTCCACTGTAGATAATCAGTCTTCAGTTGGTATTTGAGGGGATAATTCAAATTGACAATCACCAATATTCCTTCTATGGTATGTGAGGATACATAATACTATTAATGCTTAGTTGATTGCGTATGCACTTACTGGTGCTTGTATGGCTCATTCAGGACCATACGAAGTCTCACCTTATTCTTAGTTCAATCACTTGGGTCTGTATGAATTTTTATTTATATCTTCAGGATTTTTGGTGTTCACTCAGAAATTAACAGATTAGTCATTCATCGACTATACCTTTCAAGGAATTTCTAATTCTTCGAGAATAGTATTTCTCTTCTCCGAGAAATTCTCTCATGCAAGATAGAAGTGATTCACTTGTTAATTTGAGCTTCTTCAATAAACTCTTTTATTTGAACGTGTTATTCATAATATAAAAGTCACTTTATGACTTTGTTTCCTTTGAGGAATTGCTCTTCTAGAGACTATTAATATTCATTCAGGAATATTATCAACCTTAGACACTTAGTATGTGTTTTAATTTCTTTTTGTTTTTTCCTTATTCCAGCTAGTAATGATGAATCCTTCTAGGATCATTTCTTATGCATTTTCAGAATCCATAAATTAACTGCATAATATAAATTCAATTCATTCTTCCAATATACCAGGTAATTAGCAGAATGTTCAAACTTCAACTTCGTTAATATTGAGGGACGGTGAAAGGACTTTTTCCATTATAATATCCTGAAGTTACATCTCCGCTGAGCCCACACGGGCAAGCGACGAAGGCTCGGGTGGGTGGGCCTGGCCATTTCGACGGATCACACGGGCCCGTCGGCCCGAAGAGCATGGCAAGATCGCCACGGCCCGTCGCCCGAAGAGCATGCCAAGCGACGAAGGCTCGGGTGGGTGGGCCTGGCCATTTCGACAGACTGCTACCGGGCCTGTCAGCCGAAGAGCATCATAGGTTTCAAAGAACGGAGTCTCAGCCCAAGAGAAAAACCCCATGGCCCAATACAAATTTTTAACTCTCGTGGGCCCAACTGCTACTGAGCAGTTCAGCGAAGAGCAACCGAGAGAACGACGCTCGGGAGCCCCAGTGGCAAGCCACTTAGGTGGGCCCGCCCCCACAAAAAATAAATTTAATATCAAAGTGGGCACATAGCCCACATATCAGATATTAAACTGATAAAAACAGATACTACACTTGATCGAAGCTGGTGCCCTGGGTCTGGTTTTATAGCGCTTCTCCGGCTCAGCTCGTTCTGCCCCGCCGAGGTGGTACTAAATTGAAGCACCGGCACCGCGCAGGCGCGCAGCGTGTCGCTACCAGCTCGTTTCGGTAGCTTGGGCCGTCTGGGCTTCGAATTTGGTGGTCTGCATTGTTTATTTTGGACATGAAAACATCTCGGCCTTTAGTTAAGTTTTGCTCGGATCTAACTGATGGATGATTGTCTAAAAAAAACAGATGGATGATGCACACGCCTTACCTTGTCATTAATAGTAGGTGACTTGACTGAACATCCGGTTTTATCAGATATTAAACTGATAAAAACAGATACTACACTTGATCGAAGCTGGTGCCCTGGGTCTGGTTTTATAGCGCTTCTCCGGCTCAGCTCGTTCTGCCCCGCCGAGGTGGTACTAAATTGAAGCACCGGCACCGCGCAGGCGCGCAGCGTGTCGCTACCAGCTCGTTTCGGTAGCTTGGGCCGTCTGGGCTTCGAATTTGGTGGTCTGCATTGTTTATTTTGGACATGAAAACATCTCGGCCTTTAGTTAAGTTTTGCTCGGATCTAACTGATGGATGATTGTCTAAAAAAAACAGATGGATGATGCACACGCCTTACCTTGTCATTAATAGTAGGTGACTCGACTGAACATCCGGTTTTATCAACAACAAAAAAAGGAAATCGATGGAACATCCTGATGGATTGTGGAAAGAAATGAATTCGGCATGACACTTCAACCTTTTTTTCAGAAAAAAATGTAACAATTGTGCTCATATGATGATAAGCATCCCCTTCTATTAACCCAAGGGCAATGGGAGTGTCTCGAGAGTAAAACAATGCAGGATAATGTTTTCATACCGTATTATGGCATGACTGCTTGTTTGTGCACCAAGCCTGTATTATTGCCTTGGAATTTTCTCTTCCCGTACTTACTAACCTTTCCTCGGCACCTCAACTTCACGGGACCATATTCGTTTTCCTTTCATTCTGGTCTCGTGGGGATAGAGGGTTTACTACAAACACAAAGGAAACTAAACTCAAATGGTAATCACTGTTAATAGGCGAAATCATGAAGTCAAAGGGGTTGGGGGTACCAACTAAGTAGTACATGAACAGCACTGAAAAGCCACGTCTCAAAGGTTCGCGGATATACTTATTAGGAATCAATGTGGAAAACTACTTCTACCAACTATCTAACAGAGAATTCGATAAGTGGGGAGAAAAATAATTATAATTGGCATTTCTGCATGTTTATTTGTAACTAAGGAAGGGCAGAGAACTGTCCAGCTACTGTCTCATACCATACTGTATTAGGTACTGTATGTTGCAGAACTACTGTAGAGTGTGCTTTGCCTGAAGACAAAGTTGATGTACTGTGGGAGAATTTCACTGGAGAAGTACTGACGAAATTGAAGGATCCTATCAGGCAACTGGAGCTGGTACCCCGCTGCAAGCTTCAGAAGAACCCTCAGGACCCAACAGAGAGGACGGAAGAAAAATCAATGGTTGGGCGTGTGTCAATTGTAGCATGGTCTAGGGGGCAACTTGGAATCGATTGAGCAACTGGGCAGACACTGGGTTACTGTCAGTCTACAATGGACACTGAATGGAGTCCTAAGAGGAGGTATCACCGAGAAGATAAGCATGTGCAATCTGCAGAACCAGTCAAGGAGGGACATGATCCATTAGCTCTGTTGGAGTTGGAGGAATGGTCCAGAAGAAGAAATGGTTTGAAAATGAATGGTTTCATGAGATCAAAGGTAATGTTGGTTAAGGAGAAATGGCTTTAAAAGCATTAGCCCATACCGATTTAAGCTACAACTCCTCCTTCCTACTTGCAGCACGGACCATCTGTTACTAATATATGCTCTTCGGATATAATTTATTCTCGATCACTACTTGTTCGGTATTTTTGCTCCTTGACGGCATTTTGCTGATAATCCTATACAAATCATAGATGAAAAAAAAGCAGATCATCTCTATCTGTTCTCCAAGTCTCCATGCATATCAGAAGGATTGCTAGTTTCCTTGTCCTGCTGTTTAATCAAAAGGGAAAACCCTTTTTTTTGTTGAAGATTCGGTTACCATGATTCGACAGTACCTCCGTCTGATAAAGATTGTTGGATGTTTTGCAGTTTGAAACGAAGGAAGCATAAAGGTAAGCCTACAGAAGAATAGTTGAGTTCTGTATGGGAGAACATACAAATATTTTTACACAACCTCATTATTTAACACAATATGTCAAACTTTTTTACAAAGAACTGCATAAAAGATAAAGTAAAAGAAAACCTACAGAACTTTTAAAGGTGCTTTAATGGCTCCCCTCATGTGACGATTTCTGGTGATTTCGGCCATTTGAACGAGGACCAAACCTTTAAGCCCTCATGGTACATCCTAATTAAAGACCAGACGTCATGATTTTCGAAAAAAAATAAAAACCTTCCCAGCTTATGGCACATCGTAGTTGATTTTCAACTACTAGGGCCTCAAGCCAAGCATACAAGATGCTTTACTAAATACTGATCCATTCAAATAAAGTTAGTGACCTACCCGACAGGAAACAAGTCAGTAATGCTACCATGTGAAGGAAAACGACCCCAGAGAGCATCCCCTTCTATTAACCCAAGGGAAATGGGAGTGTCTCGAGAGTAAAACAATGCAGGATAATGTTTTCATACCGTATTATGGCATGACTGCTTGTTTGTGCACCAAGCCTGTATTATTGCCTTGGAATTTTCTCTTCCCGTACTTACTAACCTTTCCTCGACTCCTCAACTTCCCGGGACCACATTCGTTTTCCTTTCATTCTGGTCTCGTGGGGATAGAGGGTTTACTACAAACACAAAGGAAACTAAACTCAAATGGTAATCACTATTAATAGGCGAAGTCCAGTATGTTAAGATGTACTTAGATAGGCCAGGTTGCGTGTGTATGTGTGTGTTGTACAAGCTGTTGTGTACCGGATGGGATAGGAGCTAGTTAGTTGAGATTATCCCCATCCTTTCTTGTTTGTAAAGATATCTTGTAAGCCAAGCCATGGGGCTCTTCCTGGCCTATATGAACACGCAACCAAGAGCCTAGGAAGGCATCTCGTTCCACCAAATCTCACATGGTAATCAGATCTCGGTTCATCACTGATTTATCCATGGCCTGTCCCAGCTCCTTCGTGCCGCATGCTGCCTATGCTCTCGGCTACCCGGTGACGGAGAAGCTGGCTCGAAACAACCATCCACTCTGGAAGGCGCAAGTGCAATCGGCGATCAAGGGGGCACAAGTGGGTCACTTCCTCGACAAGGACGCGCAGCCCCCATCGAAGACGATCGCCGTCGCCAACAAGCTAGACGAGACGACGCCCAATCCAGAGTATGAGGGTCTGGATCACCAAGGATCAACAAATACTCAACTATCTGCTATCCTCGCTATCCCGGGACATCCTGACGCAGGTGGCGTCCCATTCCACCGCCGCTGAACTCTGGGCGACGATTGAGACGGTGTTCGCCTCGCAGTCGCGGTCTCGCATCATCAACACAAGGATGGCCCTTGCAACTGCAAACAAGAGGACGTCCTCCATCGTCGAGTACTATGGCAAGATGAAGACCCTAGCGGATGAGATGGCATCTGCTAGGAAGAAGCTTGAAGACGAAGAGCTCGTATCCTACATCCTGGCGGGACTGGACATTGGGTTCAATCCCATTGTGTCCACGGTCGTAGCCAGGGTTGAACCAATCACCCTTGGAGAGTTATACACCCAGCTCGCCACATTTGAGCAGCGCATCGCTTTGCTTCAGGGCAGATCAGGCTCCTCGGCGAACATGGCATCCCGAGATGGTCGCAGTGGCGGGCGCAACAGCCATGGTCGTGGAGGCCGCGACAACGGTGGTTGTTAACGGTGAAATTACGTCAACCTAGCCATGAGTTTACCTTCGGTGTTGGCATGACTTTTATACCTTATCCATTGGTACTAACCCCCTTGGTATAACAAGTTCGTTCGTGCATGTCAGTTTTGTAGTTTAGTGTTTATGCAGGGTTTTAGTGTTGAAAAGCAAGACTTCCGGGATAAGTTCATCAAGCACCTTGTGACAAGACCTTGAAGCCCGGTACAAGTCATGCAATGAAGTAAACATGGCTCCAAGAAGCACAGGGACCAAACCCGATAAGATGGAAAACTCTGAGGACCCCGTCAGAAAAGTGTCGAATCTTGTGGGACAAGGAGCTCCATCCAATTCAGAGAGAAATTGACGACAAGGGCCCACATGCAGAAGGGGGAAGGATCTAGAAGACTCGGGAACCAACACCGGGCGAAGGAGGCCATCGGCTGGGCGGAAATGGGCCCAGGCCGGCCGGCCCAACCCATTTCCAAACCCAGTCGACCCCCCCTTTGACCTAGCCGCCATTCGGACTATTTATAGCCCCGAGGCCAAGGGCCATGGAAAAATTCATTCGTCATCAGCCGTCGAGGAGCAGAGAAGATAGGAACACCATCTCGGAGAGGAGAGGGTCGAGCTAGTTGACTATGATCTTCCTAGCCGGCGTGGGAACCTTGCAAGGAAGACCACGTCGGAGTTCCCGGAGCTAGAAGCAATATCAAGGTAGGATCCCGGTGGTGATCTTGATTCATGTATCATGTAATGTTGAATTATCAAGTTGCAATCCGATTTCTAGTGATCAAATGTTTCTCCTACGTCTTTGATTTCGATCAGCTTTTCGTATCTTAAGATCTATTCTCGAGATAGATCACCGAGGATGTTCTTGTAACCGTGGTGGCTAGAGGTGCATGCCTGACCTTCCAAAAGATTTCAACTTGTCCTTGGACTCGCCCTAGACTAACCCGCACGAATAGGGGTGCGTTGTGACAGAACGGTAGCTCCAAAAGGCGGGCGTTTTCGGAGTCGGACGGGAAACCATGGTTTAAAGAAGCTTTTTATGAGATTGAACTTGTTATTTCTTCTTTGCTCAGAACTCCAATCTCTCTAGATTGGTTTATCTATCCCCCTCTATCTCTTGCTACCTCCGTCTTTAATAGATTAGATTCGTTCTTGTGATGTTCACTAAGATTAGATGCATAGGTTTCACCTCTTGGAGATCGAAGTTTCTCAGCTTTGCTAGATCAACTCTTGCATCACGCATTGTTCCACGGATTCGATACCTTGGGTTCATCACTCGAGGGAAGAAGGGTCCCTTGACTACGACGGAGGATTTGTCCACTTGCAAGTCCACTTGAACTTTAACATGAATATATACTGTCAACAGTGGTCGCGGTGGACGCGGCAACGATGGCCGTCACGGTGGAGACGGCGAACGTCCAACCTGCCAGCTCTGTGGCAAGGAAGGGCATACGGTGCTTCACTGCTACAAGAGATTCGACTCGTCTTTCAACGGGCCAGCCGAGAACAAGTCTGCATCTTCGGCCACAACCTCGTACGGCATCGACACAAATTGGTACTTCGATACCGAAGCAACCGATCACGTCACCGGTGAACTGGAGAAGCTCTCGATGAGGGAGAAGTACCATGGCGGCGATCAAGTCCACACCGCCAACGGTTCAGGTATGGAGATAGATCAGATTGGTCATAGCAATTTCTGTACCCCTAGTGGCAATCTTCTTTTGAAAAATATTCTTTATGTCCCTAAAGCTAGTAAGAATCTTGTTTCCGTTCATAAGCTAGCTAGAGATAATCATGCCTTTTTTGAGTTTCATCCTAACTTTTTCTTAATCAAGGATCAAACAACGATGAGAGTGCTCCATAGAGGTCCATGCGAGAGAGCCCTTTATCCCTTGAAGTCAAATAAAGAGGCACATGTTGTTGTTAAGCCTCTCTCGTCCCAGTGGCACATGTGCCTCGGCCACCCATCTTCCTCGGTTGTGCATCAGGTCCTTAGTAAAAATAAGCTTCCTTTCACCCAAGAAGCCAATAAAGAGTCGGTTTGCGATGCGTGCCAGAAGGGAAAATGCCATCAGCTCCCCTATCCGAGATCCACTAGTGTCTCCAGTTCTCCTTTAGAACTAGTCTTCTCAAATGTATGGGGGCCAGCTCCCACTTTAGTTAGCAAGAACACTTTTTATGTTAGCTTTATTGATGATTACAACAAATTTACGTGGATTTACTTGCTTCGTCATAAATTTGAGGTGTTTCAGCGTTTTCATGATTTTCAAAGCCTTGTTGAGCGCATGTTTGATCGGAAAATAATTGCCATGCAAACAGATTGGGGGGTGAATATCAGAAGTTGAATTCTTTCTTCCAACGCATAGGCATATCACACCATGTTTCGTGTCCTTATGCGCATCAACAGAATGGCTCTGTTGAGCGCAAACATCGCCACATAGTAGAAGTGGGGTTGTCTTTATTAGCTCACGCCTCTATACCTCTTAAAATTTTGGGACGAAGCTTTCATTACTGCCACATACTTAATCAATCGCCTTCCCAATCGAGTAATTGATAATCAAACACCCCTTAAGCTTCTCCTATGACAGAAACCTGATTATAATGTTCTCAGGGTCTTTGGTTGTGCATGTTGGTCGAATTTGCGCCCATCCAATACCCGCAAGCTTCAATTTCGATCCAAACGATGTGTTGTTCTTGGTTACAGTAACTTACACAAAGGTTTCAAGTGCCTTGATGTATCTGAAGGGCGTATCTATATTTCCAGGGATGTTGTGTTTGATGAAACCATTTTCCCTTTCTCAGAGTTACATCCTAATGCCGGTGCCCGCCTTCACGAAGAAATTCTTCTTCTTCTTCACACTCTACAAGTCCTAATTCTGACCCGTCTGCACATCAGTCTCCTCCTATTTCCCGTTGTGCAGGTCAAACTTCTGAAGCAAACAGAGAAGAAACAGGCTCTACCTGGCATTATTTCATGCCAGGGACCAACGTGGAACACGAGGGGTATCTTTAGCCCACTGCGCCGCCAGGATCTGCCTTGGATCCAGCCCCCAGATCGGCTTCACTTTCAGCACCGGCGACTTCCTCTCCAGGCACGCCAAGTGGCAGACAGCCGACCGCCCACCCAACGTCCGTTGCTGTGACGAACCCAGAGGCGCCACCTGGGGGCTTGTCTCCCTTGCCAGGCGCTACTCTGAACAAGAGGGCGACACAGGCATCGTCGGAGCCCGCGCCGGCAGGACCCTCTGCGCCCCCGGTAGGATCTTCTGCGTCGTCCGGATCAGCTGTGGCACAACAAGGATCCCAACGGCCTATGACTCGGCTTCAACAGGGTATACACAAGCCAAAGGTTTATACTATCAGTACAATTCGTTATGGTCATTTAGTTGTTGTTTCACCTGAGCCTACTGTTGACGGATAAAAGACGTATCCCTCTACGATCCGCAAGCATACGGACCTACACCTTTTTCACCACGGGATTCCCAAGGTTCTTGTCAATCCGCGGAGCAAGGGGATTACAAGCGTTTGATCTACCCTTACACTCTAGCTACTCAAACCCTAACTATGATTAAACTAGAAAACAACTAAACTACACTAGAGAGAATGATTAAGCAATCAAGATAAAAGACACTCGCCCAAGGGTTTACGATAATAGAGCATGCAATCACTTTAAACAAGAAAACCAATCTAATCTATCGGGGGTTGTGACCACGGTTTCGCCCTTTCTCTCCTCTCGTACTGTCACTATGCGAAGGTATTCGTGACTAGACCGTTGACGGTGAAAATCCGTCAACCTAGCCATGAGTTTACCTTCGGTGTTGGCATGAGTTTTATACCTTATCCATTGGTACTAACCCCCGTGGTATAACAAGTTCACGTGTGCATGTCGGTTTTGGAGTTTAATGTTTATGCGGGGATTTAGTGTTGAATGCAAGACTTTCGGGATAAGTTCATCAAGCACCTCATGACAAGACCTTGAAGTCCCGAACAAGTCATGCAATGAAGCAAAATTAACTCCAAGAAGCCGGGGACTTGATCCGAGAAGACGACGGACTCCGGGGACCCGACCGTAAAAGTGCCGAATCTTGCAAGACAAGGAGTTGAGTCCAATTCGGAGAGAAACCGACGACATGGACCTACATGCGAAGGGGGAAACATCCGGGAAGCAAGGGAACCGACGTGGGGCAAAGGAGCCCACGGGCCGGGCCAAAATGGGCCCGGGCCGGCCGGCCCGGGCCGGTCGGCCCCGTGCCCATTTTGGGCCCAAACGTGCTCTCCTTTGCCCTAGCCGCCAATCGGGCTATTTATAGTCCCCCGACCGAGAGCCACGAGAGAGAAGATTTCGTCTTCGGCCGCCGAGGAGCAGAGAAGAGAGGGACACCATGTCGGAGAGGAGAGGGTCGAGCTAGTTGACTAGGGTTTCCCTAGCCGGCGTGGGAACCTTGCATGGAAGACCACGTCGGAGTTCCCGGAGCTAGAAGCAAGATCAAGGAAGGATCCCGGTGGTGATCTTGTGTATGTATCATTGTCATAGTTGAATTATCAAGTTGAATCTTTTCTTAGCGATCAAGTGTTTCCTCGAAGATTTCGTTTTTCGATCGGCTTTGCTTATTCCAATTCTATTCGCGCGATAGATTACATAGGGTGTTCTTGTAGCCGCGGTGGCTAGAGGTACACGCCGGATCTTCCGAAAGAATCTCGACTTGTCTTTTGACTCGCCCTAAGCTCCCCGCATGAATAGGGATACGTTGTGACAGAACGGGGTCTCGAAAGGCGGATGTTTTCGGATTTGGACGGGAAACCACGATTTAAAGAGGCTTTTATTAAGATTCGATTTGCTACTTCTTCTCTTGCTTGGAACTTCAACAAAAGGCTTACCCCGATCCCTCTAGATCGGTTTATCTACCCAATCTTGCTTTGTTTTCTCCGGTTTTTAGTAGATTAGATCTGTTTTGTGTCTTTTACTTAGATGCATTAGGTTCTTTATTGAAGATTGAAGTTATTTGGCTTTAATAGATTAAGTCTTGCGTCACACATTTGTTCCACGGATTCGATACCTTGGGTTCACCACTCGAGGGAAGAAGGGTCCCTTGACTACGACGGGAGACTTGTACGCTTGCGAGTCACGAACGAACTTTGATACAATTATTAACCGTCAACATAGACCTATGATGGACACAGCGTATTGAATGGATCCAAGGAAGCATTGGAGCTCTACTCCCTTTACGACATGGTAGCTAGCCTTAAGCAATAAAGTATATTCAACACAAGATGATAGATAGATAATCCGACAAAGTACGATTACATCTCAAGATCGATTACAACCCATGGACGAATAAGGAGATTACCCCATCAAGGTGCTAGACATAGCACCGTTGATCATGGTCACCCTTCCGACGGTGTCTTCCTTCTTCTCCACTTGTGGGTGCTTCCTTCGAGGTGGTTGATCCCCCATTTCGGCCCGGTTCGGTCGCCCCTTCGCTTCCGTGGGTCCTCAGGTGATTATGCACTTTGCTCCTTCCACTTGCATGATTTTGACGATGTCATCCTCACGTCCAAGATGGAGGTCTATGAAGTTCGGTCTTTTACGCTTCAATCCCCGGGGGTATTCCTACGTAGCACTTCGGTCCTTGCCACTATTGGAAGTGATTTCATCAAGCTCATGAACACGAACAAGACTCCATAAATGCTCCTTTGAACTTGTTGCAAATCCGTCCTTTATGTTCATGTTTTCCTACATAAACACAACACTTCCAAATGCATGCACATAGATGAACTTGTTATATGATTAGTGTGCCTAGTGGCTGTCACACCTGTTTTTCCAAAGAAAACCAAGTGCATACCTATATGCATGCCAGGATCAAGTTTCATGCATATAGTGACATAAAAGTGTATACAGAAACAATATCACGTAAGAAAACGAAAGATTTATCAGAGATTTACGCTTAATCCTAGAAACGAAGGCTCCAAACACCACAGGCAGTCGACTGGGGGTTTCGTACGCCTAGCACCAGCAACATCTTCATGGCAGCTTCCTCTTTCTGAGCAACATTGTTTATAGCAAGGGTGAGCACTTGTCGTACTCAGCAAGTGTGGGGAAAAGAATGAATGCAAAGGCTTTATAGTGGACTGGGCTATAAGCATTTAAGCAATTTTAGTTGGTCAAGTTTTATTAGCACCTGATTACTAATAAAGTATAAGTATATACCAACCCACAATTATCATAAAGAGATAGATAAGATACGCCATAAGCATATGGCAAGCATAACCAGAGAGAACGATTTAAGTCCATCTTCAAGTTCAGTTATCATGTGAGGGTCCAGGCCACTCTTGACCGTGAGCACGGCTAATCGATTAGTTTTACACTCTGCAGAGGTTGTACATCTTTACCCACAAGTCGCGTAAAAGTCCCGAAGAACTTTAAACCCAACCATGCGATACTAGCTAGGCACCATACCACACTACCGAGGTGTGATTGCATAGGGACGCTACGAGGCCTTTACAGAGAGTCCTCCCGTGCGTATTAGTCCATAGTAGTATGTCATAGAGGCTATCTTTCGTACCACACTTCTATTACGGACGGTCAGCCATAGAGTACTTTCGTTCCAACACCACTCCAGAATAGAAGAGCCATAAAAGCATTCCTCCGTCCCCAACCTACTATGCGAGTAATAACCACACAAAGACTTCCCTAATTACTCAGCCAAGACCAGAGCCATATAGTCCTTGTGGTTGCACTGTTGTCCTGGGTGGTTCTCCATGTTCCGATTAAACATATGGTCTTGTATTAAGCATCCAAAGGTATAACATAAAGGTATAGCATGATTCATCATTATTGTTCATTAAAACCACCATAACCCAGGTATAGCAACTAAGCATAGCTACCCAACATAAATGTAAACCCAGGTTATCAAGGAATGATCATAAAGACTAGGTAATCCTTAATAGGAACCCATCAAAATTAATGCAAGAAAAGCAATGAGTGATTAAATATAATTCTTAGGACAAAAGGTCAAGGACACACTTGCCTTTAACCAAAGAGTAGTTGCTCAGAATCTTCAACTTCAAGCTCTTCAAACTTCTCGAACGACGTTCACTCTACTCGCATCAATCATCGGGCACAAACATACACAAAACAAACAAACAAGCATACTAAGAACAAAGCACAAATCAAAAGAAAGCTTTAAAAGAATGCACTAAAGAATAGGATCGATTAGATGGATCACTAAAGAACACAAAGTGTGCTTGGAAGGGAAAGGCTTGGTTAGCTTTAAAGAGATGGTCGCGGAAGATTGAGCAAGAACCGGAAAGATCACACTTAGATTGAGCTGAGAAAAGAACGTCTAACGAACGTTTTGCATATATGAGAGAACAAGGCTATGAGCTAGGTTCATTTTAATTAACAAAACAAATATAAAGGATATTTCAGAAATAAAATACCTTATGTTGACATTAATGCAATATTAAACTTTATTTACGAAACCGGTGTAAAGAACTAATCAAGTTTTATTAATAAAGATTCATATATTGATTAAACCGATTAAACATTTAATTTAGAAAAACTAAACTATATGAACAATCTAAACAAAACTTTGTAATTCGAGTAGATCATATTATTATTAAAAACATTATGGAACTGACATTAATCATATTAACAATTTTTATAAAAGCCGGTGTAAAAGCCTAATCAAATTTTAATTAGAAAAGATTAATTAACTATTAAACAAATTAACATTTGGGTTACGAAAACCGAGATAAAGATCTAATTAACTTTTATGTACACAAACATGTGATAGAAACATTAATCAAATTAAATTTGCTTATGAAAAACGATGTATAGATCTATATTACTTTTATTTATAAAAGGCATGTATAACTAGGCATTAATCAAAATTAATATTAATTTTATTTTCAGAAAACAAAACATGATGAAAACTCACCACTAACGCGTGCTTTACATTATTATGAACCTAACGCAACTTGAACGGATTAAAACGGAGCTAAAACAAAGATTCTAGGAGCAAAACAAGATGATAAGGACCTATTCGCGATTATCTATAGATTTCAGGGAGTAGCTGATAAGAAACCCGAGACACAAGAAATAGTGCTCGCGAAAAGGATAAAACTCGGGGTTAGATCTATAAAAGTGCTCTGTTGGATCTATGTCCGAAGGGTGGGATTTTTCCAAGGGGTTATGAGCAAAGGTTGCAAGACACATGTAAAGATCTAAAAATTACTAGGAAGAATAGGGGTTTATCTGCAAACCGGCCACATCTTCTTCCTCCTCTGTCCAGGGACGAACAGAGGGCGGCGGCGGGGGGGGGGGGGTTGGCGGCGCCGGCGACCTGGAGGCCTAGGGGCTCGATTGAGATGCGGAATTGAAAGAGGTGATCGAGGGGGTCTCGAAGGCGTGCGCACCACGGGCGGAGATCGACGGAGTCGGCCGGAATCTAGAGGTCAACGGTGGCGGTTCGGTTCGAGCGGCGCACGGGGCGGCGCTCCGGCCGGCTTCCGGCGGTGGCGCGGCCGGGGAGCGAGGCTAAGGCGCGCGCCCCGGTGCGCCCTTTATAGGGCGCGGGTCCCTTGGCGGCGGCGCGGTCTGGCGGCCACGGCCTCGGCGGCGGGCCGGATGGGCCCCGCCGGCCAAGCGGCCCCGGGCCGGAGCGGGCGCGGGTGGGCCGGAGCGGGTCGGGCCTTCGGGCTTGGCCCGTTCCAGTAGGATAGGTTTTTTCTTTTTTTCGAAATTATTTTTAATGCGAAAACAATTCCAGAAAAACCTAGAAATTGTTTAAAGGCACGAAAAATACTCCGAAAATCACAAAAATTCCAGGAAAATTCCTAGAGATAGATTAAGACATGAACAATCCAAATAAAATATTTGGAGCTCATGAAAAAGATTTTAGAGCCTTCTAATAAATAGAAATAGCTCAGGGAAAATGGTAATAAATTCCAGAAAAATTCGGAAAATTCTCGGGAGAGTTTGGACAGCTCCTAAACGCATTTTTGAAACCTTTTGCACTGAAGAACCACTAGATGCATCAGCATGAATGCAACACTCTCAACTTTGTTTTATTTCGGAAAATCAAACAAAGGATTTTTCCTATACTATATTCCCTGTAAAGAAAAATAAATGTCGGAAAAATTTTAAAATTATGAGAAAATCGTTATTTAATTATTCTTTTTATTCACATCTGAAATTGGAAATTTCAGGGTGTGACAGTGGTGAGTTAGTTCCATAAACAAATCCAAACCGAAGTGTAATGAACATGTTTGGTGTACCAAAATACACCGTCAACATCTCCCCCATGCTTAGATCTTGATCGTCCTCGAGCAAGTACTCGTAAAAGAACTTCGTCCAAGGCGTTGTAATCATGTTCCGCTAAATTTTCTTCACAAGTTAGTCAATCGTTTATCTTTAATACATAACCATAAAGTAATGATCATCAAACATAAACATGGGCGTTTAGAATTTTTACCACGTCAAGATTTACCCCACAACTCAAACTCTTTACTCGAAGTCTTCAATTTCAGCCATGCTTACTTCTTTGCTTCCATTGGAGGGTTTTTATGATTTTCAAAAACAAAATTTCTGCAACAAGTATTAGACAAAAACCTTTCTCCAAGCTCTCTCAAGTCGCTCATATAGAAGTGGTTATCCTAAACAAATTTTATAAAACTCTCACCTCCCATAAATCTCTCATATGACATGTAAAGTGGAGCTATATGTAGGGCTAGTGCAATCAACACGAATATTGTCAAACTAAGAATTTCCTCTAATGGTTGTTTACCTTTCGAAGCCAATGATCATGAGAATAAACCATATGTAGGGATATCAAGGATGAGAAGATTTAAAATGGTGGACATGTGCAAGGGCAAAAGAAAATCATGACTACGAGGCACCGATGACGTCCTCGTTGTCGGATTGCACATGGTTGGAAAAAGAGTGAAAGTTTCGTCTCTCAACAATGTGACATCCTTCCTTGCACTTTATTTTTTTCTTTCACTTGATTCATCCCTCTCATATCTTTCTTGCCACTTCTCTTCTCTTTTTTTATTCTTCTTCTTTCATTCTTTCATACACATATATATATTTTTTCTTTCTTTACCTTTCTATTATTTTTTATTTTCCATACTCATACTTTTCTCTTTATTTTTCCCTCTCTTGACATCTTTTCCAAGCTCTCAACTCCTCTCTTTCTTGCATGCACACAATCTGAAATTTTAAATAAACCATGCTAGAGACGAGACGAAACTTTGAGAGTAGGTTGTGTTCAAGGAATGCGATGTACAAAAGAGATGTATAGGGTTGGGTGTGGAACTCGGCGATGTACGGGACTTCCAATGTGAAAGTCACGTTACCGAATACATGACGAGGCTAGCAACAAAAGATAAGCACAAGAACATGATCATTGCTTGAAATTAAAACTCCCAAGAGAGAACGATCCTAGCCCAACTCATCGTGCTAATCACACTTATGGTGAAGCAAAAAATTAATTGGCTTTGTATAGGATTTTTTTCTTACTCTCAACTTGGAAAAAGTGGTTTTGCTAACCTTTATTACAAGGTTTTTAGATAATTTTCAGAACTGAAATCCTCCAACTTTTAGCATTGAACATAGCACAAACAACATGTGAAGCTCAAGATCGAAGTGTGGTATGAGTACTTTTAGTAGTAGCAATTCCACTAAGCACCACGGTAAACGTTTTTCAAACCACACACTTATGTTCATATATCAAGAATTAAAGATAAACAAACAAGTGAATAAAGATAAACATCACACAAGACATAAAATTTAAAAGACTCATTTTATTTGATTTTCTTTGACTCAACACTAAATTAAGACACTCCAAACTTGCAAAAATTTAAAAACACACTCAAAAACTAAATACTCTTAAACTCTAAGACTCTCTCGAAAACTAAACTGAACCAAACTAAACTTGAAGCTCAAAAGCTAAAAGGCTAGCTAGCTAGCTCTCCCCCACGCTTAAATCATACGACGTCCTCGTCGTATCTGACAAAAATCCTAAGGGGGAAAACTAAACCTTGTGGTACTTTCCGTAGCTATTGCACCACTTGCCTCTCATGTTCCCAACCATGCCAAAAAGTTTGCGCACGTTGCAGTTTAGGAACTTGTAGTCGTCTTCGACCACCTGCTCCAGATCCTCCATACGCTGCCCCATCGCCTCCATGGCCTGGAAACATTCGTCGACCGTTGCGTAGAGCTCCGAGATGGAGTGAGGCAAGCCGCACAACACATCTGATGCATCCCGAAAGGGTCGTCGTCACCAGGGACTCCGCCGTCGTCACCGCCGTCGTCGCCACCACCATTGTCGTCACCGCCATCGTCGTTGCCACCGCCGTTGGGGCCTTCGGGAGTCTTCTCCTTGGGCACATCTTCCCAAATGTAAAGATCGTTATCATCTCTTCCAGCGGCCGCCCACGAGCTCGGGCTACGATCGTCGGAGTAGTCGCTATCCCCATAGTCCTTAAACTCGGGCGACACCTCCTTGTAGTCCTTCCGCTTCATGCCTCAGATGCGCACCGACCTTCGAACGGGAGTAGGGACCTTCTCCTCTTCGATGGAGTTGCGAGATGCGATGGCTCCGGTCGGGACACGCCCTCCGCAACGGATGCGGGCGGTCCTCTTGATCTCGACGGGTAGCTTGAGCTCGCATCGCTTCACCTCCTCCATCGATGGCTCCTTGGCGCCTTGCTTCAACTCTAAGCTCCTCGGGGACGCCATGGCTGCTGCGTGGTGCAAAAGTATGCTTGATAGGATGGATTCCCGAGCTCCGAATTCGGCCAAATAAATAGTCCAAAGAGGAAAACCCTAGGAACCTCAATTTCCTTATTCGAACTTCCCTTAAAATTTTCTGACTGAAGAAGGAAGTCGAAAAGGAGCAATTCGGGGAAAAACCGGGGCGAAACGCCACCGAGGCCCACCTGGGCCGATCCGACTGGGCCGGCCGGCCCACCCCCGTTCGGGGGCCGGGCCGGTCCGGTTTCCCATATACCGCCCTTTTTTCGCTTTCTTAGACCATGGGAAAAAGTTGGCCCAGTAAATCTTTGCGAGAAACTCCAGAAAATTAAAGGAAAAACTATTTACAAAAATCCATACCTTGTTTTTCGTCCTAGGCCAGACGTTCGAGCTCTTCTTCCATGGTGAAGACATCAACATGGTGAAGGGGCACAACGTCGGGTTCGTAGTAAACCTTAAGCCATTGACCATTCACCATAAATTGATCACCCTTCACATCCATAATGGTTACCGCTCTGTTGGAGAGCACCGAATGCACAACATAAGGTCCGTCCCACTTGCTTTGCAATTTCCCCTTTCCGAAGGTTTTAAACCTCGAATTGTAGAGGAGGACCTTATCTCCTTCGTTAAACTCTTTTTTCTTTAACCTTTTATCATAACATCTTTTGATTCTCTCTTTGTATATACTTGCATTTTCATAAGCTTTCAACATCATCTCCTCTAGCTCGCTTATTTGAATTCTTCGTTTCACCACCGCGGCACTGAGATCAAGGTTCATCTCTTTAATCACCCAATAGGCTTTATGTTCCAACTCAACCGGAAGGTGGTAAGCTTTTCCATAGACGAATTGGTAAGGGGTCATACCTATCGGTGTCTTGAACGCCGTTCGATAAGCCCACAAAGCTCTGTCTAATTTCTTTGACCAATCTTTGCCTCCCTTCTCTATGGTTTTGTTGAGGATACTTTTTAATTGCCTATTCGATGTTTCCGCTTGTCCGTTGGTTTGTGGACGATAGGCCGTAGAGACCCTATGTTCAATTCCCAATTTGGACAGGCACTTTTTGAAATTCTTCCCGGTGAAGTGAGTGTCATATGGACCTCCCTGGGCCCACTACCTCGGTGGGTACCAGGACCGACTACTCGGTGGGCCCCTGGGACTACCCGGCTTGTGCCACACGACACCTGATGGCGTGAGGCGCAAGGACTACGGTGGAGAAGTACTCGGATAGGAAGCTATACATGTCTTGTACTGTGTAGAGAACTCCTAGACGTACACGACTAGTACTCTCTCCCTGAACCGACTTGTAACCCTGCCTCCCGGACTATATAAGGCGAGGCAGGGAGCCTTCTCTCTCATACGCATCATCTTGTAATCACATCCAATCAATCCAGAGCTACGCAACATACAGGACGTAGGGTATTACACACCTCGCGGCCCGAACCTGTCTAAATTGTGTGCCACGTGTCTCTTCCTTCGAGTTACCGATCTCGGTGATGCCACATTCATCTACCTCGGGTACTCCCCTTGGTAGGTTGCCGGTCTAAAACATCGACAGCTGGCGCGCCAGGTAGGGGTTCTCACCGAAGATCTCATGGCAAACTCGACGGCTTCAATCTTCATCAAGCCAACCGTCTCCTTCAACCGCGGCGACACCTTCGTCTTCGGCTCCTGGGTCTGCACCGCTGACAGTGCCGGATCCTTCCAGCGCCGCCTCACCATGTCGCCCAACCTGAAGACCGGGCTTGTGACGCTTCTCGAATTTGTCACGGGCGATCTTGCCGAAAAATTCGGCGAAATTTCGCTCTACAACCAACACGCCGACTTCGAGCTTGGATCCGCCTCCAACTCGAACTCGACGTCTCCGTGGGCCATCGCATGCGAGCTGGCTATCGAGCCATCGTGTGCGGACTCCCCACTCCAAGAGCACTTCCCATACGGCCTATGCAACGCTAGCAGGGCCCACGCAGAGGCTCTTTCTGCGCGCCGGGGCGGGAAAGATATCGTCTCCGAGTACAACTCGGACTCCAACCTCGTCTCCGACTACTACTTGGACTCCTACGAATTTGACTTCGGGGCGGACCCTGACGAGCCCGAGTCCGAGAACCACACGACCGAGCAACCGCTGTCAGGACCAGCTTCCGGCCTGGTTATAACATCTACACCCGCCGGGAGATTCGTCTACTGGCCGGACCGCAAGCCCGCAGACCTGACAGACGGGAACTCATGCTGCGTCACCTACATCGACTCACTTCCCTTCCAGGAGGGAACACCGCTAGCTCTAGTTGAGGAGCACACTCCAACAGACGTGGCGACTAGCGACTCCAGCCTCAGCTCTCCTGATCGGCAAGTCTTCATGACTACCAACGAGACGCCAGGACCCTAAGGGACACAACTTGACCGATATCTCGAGGATATCTCAGTAGACGAGTTGTCTACCAACGCACCCGCAGACGAGACCGATGCCAACAGGAACGCCCGACGTGAACACAACAGAAGGCGGAACGAACGACGTCGACCATCCGGAATCTCGCGAAGGCTCTCGACCAAGTTGAAAACCGGGTGCACACTACCCCATAGCACTGCCTCATGTCTATCACCACGATAGCACATCAGGCTCAGGGGATGCACGAGGGAGAAGTCATCGCCAAGCTTGCGGGGGATGCCTACTTCATGAGAGTTGACAACAGAGTTGCTCAAGTGCCCCCCGTCAGGATTCGCCAACCCGACAACGAAGCCACAAGTCGCAGTCCAGCTGACAACGGTCGCAACCGTACTCGAGGAGAGCTACCGGCTAACCCCAACCGTACTCGGGCATCGGCGGTGGACTTTCTCGGGGGGGTGGCAACGGCGCGGCGGTGCCGGCGGTAACCGCGATATCGTCCCTCATCGCGATCCTGGCGGCGGAGGTAGCGGCGGCGGGAACTCCTCACACGGAGGCCGGAAGGAGAGCCGGTAGAGGGGGCGATTGCGGCGGCCGAGGCCACGCAAACAGCCACGTCACCGGTGTCTCGGGTGGCGGCTACGATGCCCTAAGCAGAATCAAGGAAATCCGGAGCAACAAATCCGCAGGCGAGAATGACGGCTTCCCCGCCTTCTCCGCACGGCTTTGCAGTCTACTTCTCCCAGAGAAATTCAAACCACTGGGGATCACCAAGTACGATGCGAAGCAAGATCCAGTACAGTGGCTCAGATGCTACGCCCTCTCCATCGAAAACGCTGGTGGCAATAATGACACAAAGTGCCTCTACTTTCCTTTCTGCCTGGATCAAGCTCCGCTTACATGGCTCGAGTCGCTCGAGAAGTACTCGATCGACAAGTGGGACCGGCTCAAGGACCAGTTCACCAACAACTTCACGGGCGCTATGGGTCGCTCGGGTACTCGCATGGACCTGGCAATGGTGAAGTAGGAACAGGGCGAGACCCTACGCAAGTACATGCGACGCTTCTTTGACAAGCGCGCCACCGTAGTCGACGTCACCGACAAGGAGGTCATCGACCTCTTCCAAGACGGTCTCTACCACTGTCGCACCTTAGAAGACTTCGGTCGTCGCCACCCGAGCTCCATCACCCACCTCAAGGACATGATCACCTCTTGGGCTGATGAAGAAGACAAGGCTAACACCAAGTACGACGCCATCCGTGGCAAGAGCAAGCAGAACGCGGACGACAACAACAACAACAACGGGAACCAAGGCGGTCGCAGCAGCAACTACTCGGGTCCCAATCGCAAGCGCAAGCCAGACAATACAGTCGCGGCTATCCAGCGTCCTGCGAAAGACAACTCGAAGAAGACCTCTGGCGGCTTCAAAGACTTGCTGAAAGAGAAGTGCCCGTGGCATCTGGATGGCAACCACACTACCGAACAATGCTACCAACTCCGGCGAGCACTCAAGGACACTCTAGAACCACGGCACCCTCACGACAAGAAAGGCAAGAAAAAGGCCGACGAAGGCAACGACGACTTCCAAGAACCCGACAAGATGGTGAACGTCCTCTTCGACGGACTACCCAACCGACGGGCTCAGAAGGCCACCCGACGAGAAGTCCTAAGCATTGAACCAGTGGTTCCGACCCCTCTCCGGTGGTCGGAGGTACCCGTTACCTTCTCCTGCGCGGATCAATGGACAAGCTTCTCTGAACCTGGGCGGTTTCCACTCGTCCTGAAGCCGGTAGTCGCGGGCTCCAGACTCAACAAGGTCCTCATCAACGGTGGAAGTGGGCTCAACGTCCTTTTCACCAAGACCTTGAAGAAGATGAAGCTCGACATCACCCACATGCTCACCAAGAGCACCTCGCCTTTCTACGGCATCGAACGCGACTATCCCACTGGGATCAGTGGTCCTGCCAGTTACCTTCGGGGAGACAAGGGAAAACTACCGCACCGAGTACGTCAAGTTCGAAGTCGCGGACTTCGAGACTTCCTATCATGCCATCCTCGGCAGACCAGCTATCGCCAAGTTCATGGCGGTACCCCACTACACATACTTGGTACTCAAGATGCCAAGTCCGGTCGGTGTACTCTCGCTGCAAGGGGACTTGAAGATATCCTTCGACTGTGACACAGAAGCTGTGGAACTCGCAGCCACAAATCAAGTACCCAACGCAATGATGGAGATCTACGCTGCATCCAAAAAGCTTGCCCCAAGTGAACTCGACATCCCAGAGAAGTCGGATAACGCCAACAAGCCTCAGCCAGCTGAGGAGGTTCAAGTCAAGACGATTGACCTCGGGACAGGCGACAGCAGCAAAACCACCACCATCGGGGCGGGCCTCAACCCCAAATAGGAAGACGCGCTCGTTAGCTTCCTCTGGGCTAACCGAGACATCTTCGCGTGGAAACCAATGGACATGCCAGGGGTGCCCAGGAATCTGATCGAGCACTCACTCAACGTCGATCCTAAAGCTACCCCGAAGCGACAACATCTCCGCCGCTTTGCCGACGACCGACGGGATGCCATCAAGAAGGAACTCGCCAAACTACTCGCGGCTGGCTTCATCAGAGAAGTCTTCCATCCTGAGTGGCTCGCTAACCCGGTCCTCGTCCGCAAGAAGAACTCGAACGAGTGGAGGATGTGCGTCGACTACACCGACCTCAACAAGCACTGCCCCAAGGACCCCTTCGGGTTGCCGCAGATAGACCAAGTCATCGACTCCACGACGGGCTGCGACCTACTCTGCTTCCTCGACTGCTAGTCTGGGTACCATCAGATCTCTATCAAGGAAGAAGACCAGGAGAAGACCGCGTTCATCACCCCGTTTGGCGTGTACTACTATACGACCATGTCTTTCAGGTTGAAGAACGCCGGCGCTACTTACCAGCGAGCTATCCAGGCCTGTTTCAAGAGGCAGCTCAACAAGAACGTCGAAGCCTATGTGGATGACGTGGTCGTCAAGACCAGAAACTCCGACACGCTCATCGCCGATCTTGAAGAGACTTTCGCATCCCTGCGAGAGTAACGCTGGAAGCTCAACCCGAACAAGTGCATCTTCGGCGTACCGTCGGGTAAACTACTTGACTTCATCATCAGCCATCGCGGCATCGAAGCCAATCCCGAGAAGATCTCCGCCATCACCAACATCAAAGCTCCCACGTGCATCAAAGACGTGCAGAAGCTCACCGGATGCATGGTGGCCCTGAACAAATTCATCTCGAAGCTTGGAGAACGGGGGCTCCCCTTCTTCAAATTACTCAAGCACCAAGAGAAGTTCGCGTGGACTGTGACAACCCCACCCGAGATAATTCCGTACTATCGCCTAAACCACTCCATTTGGTCATTAAGCGATAATAAAGAAGTATCCCGTTGAGTGTTGCCGGGTTAACACCCGGTAAATCACTTGACATCACAGAGAGGATCGAACGTATGCATTAAAACTCCCACGAAGGAGAGTCCAGAGTGCCTTACAAATTAACCATCACATCCTTGTAGGGTCCATTATTACAAACATAGTTCTTTGACATGAAAGTAAATGGTTCAGAGTTTATTGAAGACAACGGAAGATAACTAAACGGTACGATCACATCATAGGAGGCCTGTCCATGATGCAATCACTCTTCGTCATCCACCCATTCCAGCTCCCAGCCGGGTGGAAGTTCTTCGGGCCACACATCACATGCATTACCTGGAAACAACATTTATAAAGCAAGGCTGAGTATACTAATACTCAGCAAGACTTACCCGTCTAAAGAAAGACTTTACCTCTAGTCATGCAAGGCTTTTGGCTTGTGGGTTTGTTTGCCAAAAAGCTACTAGGTGATGAATCCTTACTTTTACATTTTAGCTCAAGTTCTAGTAGAAGTAATCATTATTAGATCAGCATCTATTGCAACCAAAGTTGTACAAACAATTAATCAAGTAATAATCTTCACAAAGTTCCATCATAAAGGGATATCATGGCCAGTCGGGTAAGTAGTCTCAGATGACGGTGAGAGGCCGACAATCGATTGATTTATAACCTTGCAAGGTGGACCTAAACACACGGGAGGTGCCCTCACCAAGAGTTCACCAACCAGGCGATTCCTGTCATTCTTCGGTTTGGGGATAATAGCTCACGGTCTTAAGTACAAGGTTTATCTGGGCTACGCCACCAAGGTCACCCAGCCTCACGCAAGTACTCGGGTGGCGAGCCCGGGGCCGCAACCCTAAGAGTAGTGATAGTAAAACCCCGTACCGCCTCATTTAGGTACTAGGCTTATCATACCCATTTCCGACAAGTGTTTAGTACTTTCAAACACTTAACCAACGAAGCCATTGGACCGGAGCCAGAATCCCATGCTCTTACCACATGAGCAATCCATTTAAACATATGGTGATTCCATAAAGGAGATCCTATTCTCGCGAGTGACAAACATCACTCGACTTGTACCGGATCCTTAGAGCATAGCAACTAGCGACCTAACATGCTAGTAAAAGATCATAGGTACTTATGAATCATGCAACTAGGGTTTCATTCAACTCCTGAACGTAAATGCACATAAGACAACAAAGATGAATTCAGAAGTTTAATGAAACACATAGGTTAATGATTAAACCGGGGCTCGCCTTCGTCAGCACAAGCAGACCCACACACTTCTGGACTTTGGTCCAGGTCTTGCTCTACGGTCACGTAGTGCACGTCTCCTCCTGCTCCCTCGTCCTCGTCAGCCGGCACGAGCGTATAGCTACCGTCGGTGATTTCTACACGGGGAATGCAATGCAGTGATTAGGAGTGCAATTATTTTAATTTAATTCAAAAACAGTACCAAACAGCTTCAAAGAGCATAAGGTTGGTCATATTCACCTTAAGAAAAGTATTTAAACATTTCTCCTTTTAAAGGTAATCAAAAAGCTTATTTAGCCTTCTCTTTAAGGTGATTGTGTGCACATCTATTAGAGTATATTTAATTTAAATACAAACAGCAAGGAATTTACCTTTATACCACCCTTTTACTTTCCTAACTCATTTCCTTAACTTAAGCACAAGAGGATGGATTTTTCCTATTTTTCCTTTTTTTAGATTAATCTAGTTTACACTCTTTTACTCAACTAAACACCTCTCAAACTTGCCCAATAGTGCCCACTAGCCCTAATGACCAGGAACACTCCCTTGGACAGCAAGGAACTAGTTTTTGCACCACTGAATTTAAATACACAAAATAAGGCATTTCTAGCTAGCATATAGAGGATTAATGCATATAAAAATAATTATAGCAGAAATGAATCCAAACTTTCTCCTACACATGCTCTGGTACAAAACAAGCCTAAAGAACCAATAAACACACCTATAGCCCTCATGGATCTTTCTTTACATATTTATGATTAAAAACAAGAATAAATGAGGAAATAATATTTCTAATAAAGATAAAATCATGGTAAATTCACCATGGATGCATTTTGATATAACATGACAATAGCCTGAAGTTGGGATCAAAAATAATTATATTTTAAGCTATAAAAATCATCAAGGCAGATTTATCAATATCACAAGATAATTTATATAAAAAGATGCCTTCAGTAACTTTATGCAGTTTTTGGCCCAGAACCTAAACAGGCTAGTTCCCACAACATATCCATAATCCAGCTCAAGATCTTGTGTGGATTTTGCAGAAACACAAATCTAGGTATTTTACTTTTCAATTTTTCAAGCAACAACTATAGCTCAAAAGTATATACATATTTGGAGAAAGTTATAGTTCTTGTTATACTGAGCACAACAAAGTTGGGTTTGCTAATTTTGGATTTTTCTACGATTTTAAATCGATTTTACAAGTTTCAGCTATAACACACAAAGGGGTTAGAATCTTTATACACTTAGGACCCTAGAACTTTTAAAACTCTTACAATCAGACCCTTGGTTTCCCCCCCTTGGACCTGACGGCGATGGCGAGCTCGCCGGCGGCGAGGTGGGGCACGGGCAGGCAAACAAGCGACGGGGAACTGCGATTGGGCTCACCCGTGATTGATTGGTGGAGGAGGATAAGCCGAGGAAGTCGCTGGCGAGCGGCGGTGCAGAGGCGGCGCGACCGCGGGAGCTCGAACTGCGGTGAGGAAAGGGGCGCTGCTCAACAATGTGCTGCACCGGGAGCTTCCTTGTGGCCTAGGGAAGATGCTAGGCAGTTCACTGGGCGCGGAGGATCGGCGGGAGGGCGAGCTTGTCGGTGGCGGTCCGGCGGCGGCCGCGGGAGCTCGGGCTCCGGCGATCGTGCGGCTCGACTTGATCAACAAGCGACTCGGGGGAGCTTTTGTGATGCATAAGGAAGAGCTTAGGGGCTTGTGTGGGTGAGGGCGTCGACGGGAGGGAGGTTCGCACCGGGCGGCGCCAATGGCGGACGGCGGGGCTCGGTGGTGGATGCGCGTGTGCACGAGGAGCGGTCGGGGTGGGTTTTTATACGCCGGAGGTCGGTTAGGGGGTCGTGGGGTCAACCACGTCGCCGGTGCACGCGCGGCGTGGGCAGCAAGGCGCGGCGACGTGCGGCGGAGCGGCGACCCAATGGCGTGTGGCGGTTGGCACGCCGACGAGTGGGAAATGGCCACTTGGCCGTCCAAGCGCACACGAATGTCACCAACAGTAGCACTCCCGGTGCGACGCATGGACTTTCGGGTCCGCGCGCGCGCGCGTGTATAGCGGGGCCGGCGTGGCGCGCGCGCGCGCGTCGCGCGTGAGCGCGCTTTGGCGTCGCGGGGCGAAAACAGTTCGCTGATACATTGTTCAAAATTGTTTTTCTCTGATTTCCAAACTATAGTGCACCTTACACTCTATAGCAAAGTTGAAGATCACACATCCCTCTACGACTTTCACAAAGGTTGGTAGGGGTTTTACCCAAAGAATCGAGCAGGAACATCGTGCCAACTTGGCCAAAATCTCGGCGCCGATGAATAGTAAACTAGTGCCTTGATTAGCCATTTGCACCACCCTACACTCCAAACTAGCAATGCCACTCAACAGCAAAGTTGCGTGCCTTGAAATTCTACGCATTTTTCCCTTTGGGTGATTTTGAAGTGTTTAGGGAAATTTTGGAGAACGTGCTCAAAATCTACACTGGCATTAGGGGTCAAAGGAACATTAGGGTTTTTGAGTTAGGGCTTTGATCATGGGTCAACCTAGGACTCTTCATGGGTGGTTAAGGAGGTGTTAAGAGGGTCATTAGCACAAATCACCACTGAGCAAAAACACGGGGTGTTACATGGACTCCAGAGGTAGACCAAGCCCTTGCTCAGCTCAAGGACTTCTTATCCAAGCCACCAGTCCTCACGGCTCCTCGCAAAAAGGAACAACTACTGCTCTACCTCGCTGTGACTACTCACGTGGCTAGTACTGCCATCGTTGTCGAGCGGCAGGAAGACGGCCACGCCTACCCAGTCCAGCGACCAGTCTACTTCGTCAGCGAGGTCCTGTCGGAATCAAAGGCACGCTATCAACCAATACAGAAGCTACTGTATGCAGTGCTCATTACCTCGCATAATCTGCGACATTACTTCCAGGAGTACTCGATCTCCATTGTCACCGACTACCCGCTCGGCGACATCCTGCGGAACCAAGATGCTACTGGAAGGATCTCCAAGTGGGCAGTCGAACTCGGCGCCCTCAACATCGACTTCAAACCATGAACAACCATCAAGTCGCAGGCACTAGTCGACTTCATGGCAGAGTGGCGGGAAAATCAGCTACCTACTCCAACCGAGCGCCCGCAGCATTGGGTGATGTACTTCGACGGCTCGCTCAAGCCTCGAAGGCGCAGTGCGGGGGTACTCTTGATTTCCCCAACGGCGAACAACTCAAGTACGTCCCGCGATCTTCTCGGAAGGTCCCAAACAACGAAGCTGAGTATGAAGCTCTTCTACACGGGCTCCACCTCGCGGCTTCACTGGGCATCAAGCGGCAACTCCGCGAGTGGTCATCAACCAAGTCAACAAGTCTTGGGACTGCAACAAGGAGAACATGGAAGCCTACTGCCTAGAAGTCCGCAAGCTCGAGAACAAGTTCTACGGTCTCGAGTTCCATCACGTCGTCCGCGACAACAATGTTGCAGCGGACGTCCTGTCGAAGCTTGGTTCTACTCGCGCTCAAGTACCGGCTGGTGTCTTCGTCCACGAGCTTCACGCGCCATCCATCCCGGAGCCGGCGCCGACGACCACTGACCCAGCACCTCCCTCAGCTGGCCAGGAGGTCATGATGATACATGTGGACTGGCGACAACCCTTCGTTGACTACATCTGCGAGCAGAAGGTTCCCACGGACAAGAACTTGGCCGAGCAACTCATACGCCGCGCCAAGTCCTAAGTCCTAGTCGGAGACAAGCTCTACAGGTGGGGTGCATCTTTCGGAGTACTCATGAAGTGTGTCCCCCGAGAAGAAGGCAAGGGCATCTTGGAGGAGATCCATAAAGGCGTCTGCGGCAACCACGCGTCTTCACGCACGCTTGTTGACGGTTAATAGTCGTATCAAAGTTCATTTAGACTTGCAAGCGAACAAGTCTCCCGTCGTAGTCAAGGGACCCTTCTTCCCTCGAGTGGTGAACCCAAGGTATCGAATCCGTGGAACAATGTGCAACACAAGGATTCAATCTAGTAAAGCAAGGCAAGCTATCTTATGAAGACAAGTTGCATCTAATCTACTAACTCATAAAGAAAACACATCTAATCTAATCTACTAAAGAGGTAGCAAGAGAAAGCAAGAGATAACTGGTCTAGAGAGTCTAGATCATGCTTATGTTGTAGCTCCAAAAAATAGATGAAGATAGAAAAGCGAATCTCATTAAAAGCATCTTTAAATCGTGGCCTCCCATCCGACTCCGAAAATGCCTGCCTTTTGGAACCCCCGTTCTGTCACAACGTATCCCTACTCATGCGGGTAGTCTAGGGCGAGTTCGATAAGAACAAGTTGAAATCACTTGGCCGGTCCGGTATGCACCTCTAGCCACCGCGGCTACAAGAGCACCCTATGCAATCTAGCTATAGACAAGATTGGGGAATAAGTAAAATCAAGAAAAAAACAAAATCATCGAGAAGGCACTTGATCGCTAGAAATCGGATTCACTATGAATGATTACATGAACAAGATCACCACCGGGATCCTACCTTGATCTTGATCCTTGCTCCGGAGCTCCGACGTGGTCTTCCATGCAAGGTTCCCACGTC
This sequence comes from Cenchrus americanus, assembly GCA_947561735.1. Taxonomy (NCBI): domain Eukaryota; kingdom Viridiplantae; phylum Streptophyta; class Magnoliopsida; order Poales; family Poaceae; genus Cenchrus; species Cenchrus americanus. Next base: position 263,364,858 of record OX387239.1, read on the forward strand.
GTCTAGGGAGACCCTAGACAACTAGCACGACCCTCATCTCTGAGATGGTGTCCCTCAAGCTTCTCTGCTCCTCGGCGGCGGATGACGAATTGATTGATGCATGGCTCTCGGTCAGGGGGCTATGAATAGCCCGAGATGCAACTAGGTCAAATGGGAGGCCGACGGGCCCCGAACAGCCGGGCGGCGGCCGGCCCGGGCCGACCGGCCGGGCCCATCCCGGCCCGGTCCGTGGCCTCCTTCGCCCGTGTTGCTTCCCGTGTCTTCTAGATCCTCTCCCCTTTTGCATGTGGGCCTTGTCATCGGTTTCTCTCCGAATTGGACGAAGCTCCTTGTCTTGTAAGATTCAGCACTTTTCTGGCTAGGTCCTCGGAGTTTGTCATCTTCTCGGGCTTGGTCCTTGGGCTCTTGGAGTCATGTTCACTTCATTGCTTGACTTGTACCGGCTTCAAGGTCTTGTCATGAGGTGCTTAATGAACTTATCCCGGAAGTCTTGCTTTCAACGTTAAATCCCTGCGTAAACAGTTAACTCCAAAACCGACATGCACAAGTGAACTTGTTATACCACGAGGGTTAGTACCAATGGATAAGATACAAAATTCATGCCAACACCGAAGGTAAACTCATGGCTAGGTTGACGGATTTTCACCGTCAACAACTCCCCCATGCTTAAACCTTGCTCGTCCTTGAGGAAGCCTTCGATGGATATCATTGTTGCCCCTCATTGTTTAAACCTTGCACTTGATCATACATGAGAAAACATAATGCTCTCAAAAGTTTAGTTCGTTAAAGTTCCATAATGTACTAGGCTTCATCCCTACGGAGGGTAGATATTTAATTTAGCTTATCCCACAAGTATTAACATGCTCCCAAAATTCAAATGGATCTCAGAAGTTTTGAAATAAAGAACGAGATGAAAACAAGCTAAACCAAGTTCACAAATTTAAACCACCTTGCATTTTTGCTCATGAACTCTCATCTCATCTTGTCTCTCAAGCCTATTTATTCTACTCCTTTCCCTCTTATAACACATACATATGTGGTAGGCTTTATATGGAGCTTTTTAGGAAAGTTTAGTCCTACCAAGATATTATAAATAAGATGTTGTCAAAACAAGACAAGCTTCTCATGGTCTTACCGAGACTCGTCAAAAAGGTCAATGAAAAATAACATTAAATCAAGGAGGGGAAAGAGAAAAATACACACACTTGAGATGAGTGGACATGTGCAAATGGCAAAGAGTGATCCGAGGCACAAAGGAAGTCCTCGTTATCGGATTGCACATGGTTGGAAAGTGACTATGGATCTTTTAATCTTGAAATCTTGAAATTCCTAATGCACTTTATAGAACCAGGGAGTTCACTTTATTTTTATTTTTACACATACTCATATTTTTCTTTTCTTTTTTCCTCATACATATATATATATACTTTTTTTCTTTCTTTCTTTCTTTTTTTTCTCATTTTTTTCTTTTTCTTTCTCATAAATTTTTTTTATTTGCTCCCCTTTGAACTCTAAAATTGCATTGTACCTACCTCCTCCCCCATGCTTAGACGTTGCTTGTCCTCGGGCAAAGAGGTGATAAGATAAGGTAGGTACCAGAAATACTTTTCCTTTGGAGAGATACTAGAAGTCTTCAATCTTGGCACCATCGATCTTTCTTGAATTGATGATCCATTCTCAACGATAGGTTGTGGTCAAGGAGGTAATCACAAAAGATGATATTTGGTTTTAAGGGTGGATATCCGGCGAGGTTTGTGAGATCTCCGATGTGGGGATACACAATGCACAGATAGAGGCTAGCAAAGAGATAGATACGCAAAAACGGAATGACCAGCTTCTTAGTCTCGGGCCAGAGAAATCAAGGCCTGAAATAACTCACCCAAAAATAAACCTTGTATACTAAGTTTTTGCACTCAAATATTTATATGGCTCTGGATAGGTAGAGCAACACGCAAGTGGTATTTATGACAAGGTTAGCATTACTTTTAAGAACAAAAATAAATCATCTTTAATCCATCTAAAACTTGAGAGCACATAAAACACTATGGGTCTTTATTTTTATCATAACCTCCACTAAAGATTAAGCTAGCATTTAGATAATTTCAGATTTGTATTTTAAGAGAGCACTAGCTTAAACATGCATAAAAAGATTACAAAGATAAACAAAGCGGCAATTATAATCATATATCATCATGGCATAAACCTTGTAACTTTACCAAAGGTAAAAACTTGGTGGTGACTTTATTCATGATGAAAATAAACACTAACACATGCTGAAATTTAAATAAGAACTGAAAACACTACGCATACATGGGCGCATACAAGCTGTAAATTAAAGAAAAGGGGGTAAAGGAAAGATAACTAAAGCTCCTCCTCTCTCTAATCTTCCGCCGGTGGTTGATATTGGTAGTCTTGGTTGTTGCACTCTTGCTCATAATAGGATTGCGCCTCTCCTCCTATGAATTGTCCGACGGTGCTAGGTGAAGGTGTCCAAGCACATAAGCGACGTTTGCATTTCCTTCACCCATTTGGTTTGCATTGGTTAGGATGGCTACAATATTTTGCATGTTTTCTTGCAGCGTATCCTCCAATGGTGGCCATATTTTGTTGTGGTTAAGGAAGGTGTGCATATGGCTCCGCAAAGGCTACGTTGGGCACCACAAAATTTGGTGGGGGCATGGCTGCACCACTCCCCCATGCTTGCATTGGTACACCACCGTAGTAACTTGGCAGCGCCGGAATCCCTCCAAATGGTGTCACATAATTTTGTTGTGCACCTTCTTCTTGGGCCATAGAAGATCCTTCTCCTATAATCCTTCTCTTTTATCTTCCTTCGTCGGTACAAGAAGTCCTTCCTCTAACCAATCTTCTTTCCCCTCAAGAAATCTTCCATCCGATAGGGGCAAATTTACTTTGGCCACTTCGAAGCCTTCTCTCTCATCTTCAAATCTTAAGGAAGTCCGGGTAGGAGATGCTTCGGGTTCCTTGTAATACCGGTCTTAAATAGATAGCCAACATGGAGAGGCAACACCCCGAACCAATATCTCCCAAACTCGATGTTGCTTAACAACACCACCGGTTGATCATAGGTGAGTGGGGTCGATTGGCTGCCTGGCAATCAAAGCCGAGTAAAGCCAACTCAACTCCGTGTCGGTTACCTTTGATTCTCTCATTCTCCCCAAAATCCTTTTGCACATATGAGTGAAACACTTGGACGATGGGGTTCCGAATAGTATTTCTTCGTTGATGGTCTTCTCCTGTGATCATACTCCAAAAACCTTCCCATGTGCCTTCATGCACATCCACTTGTTCCGGAGCTCCCTTTTGAAAACCGAGCTATTCCCTAATACATAGGGAACCGCTTGTTCAATCAAGATAGGAGACACTTGCCCATGGGTCTATGATACTAGAACATGCAATCATTTTGATCATGAAAACCAATCTAATCTATCGGGGGTTGTGACCACAGTTTTGCCCTTTTCCTCCTCTCGTACTCTCACTACGCGAAGGTATTCATGACTAGACCTATGATGGCCACGGTGTAAGATGATAGATAGATAATCCAACAAAGTGTGATTACATCTCAAGATCGATTGCAACCTATGGATGAAATGAGATTACCCCATCAAGGTGCTAGACATAGCACCGTTGATCAAGGTTACCTTTCCGACGGTGTCTTCCTTCTTCTCCACTTGTGGGCTCCCTCCAAACAGAATGAGAGACTCAGCACTCCTTCATCAAGGGTATGCGCCATGGTCATGAGATTTCCTAGGCGAATACCTTGAGGGTGTTTGCCGACACTCCGTTAGAGAGTTGCACCGGTGTCCAGTATGAAAACTCAATATGTGGAGAGCTTGGTCGTCGAAGTCGACGTTCGCTACAAGCCTCTACTCAAGGCGAGCGAGCTTCTTCTCCTCCTCCTCCGTCATGATGATAAACCCATAGGAATACCACAGAGCGTGTGGAGGTGGAGCGGATGATCGTGTCGAGCGGTGAGGTTGGACGGGCGGCTCCTCCATATGTCCTTGAGGTTTGGTGAACCTCAAAAACAAGCTTCGTGTGGCCCTCATGCCACCGAGGAGAAGAGTGTGGTTCCTCCTCGGCGGTGCCGTGTCCTTCTCCATACTCCGAGGAGACTCGGAAACCGAGTGCCTCCTCGAAGAGGTTGTTGATGATGGCTTAGACGACGATGATCCCTTCTTCTTTTTGGTGAAAAGGCTTGTAGTTTCCTTCCATGATTGCAGCACTCTCCCTCACAAATATATATCCGGGGTTTTCACCCGGTAACAAGGTACACAAATATTATTTTGGAGTCTGGACTTTGAGTGGATTAAGGATGTGTTTTGTTGCACGAAAAAAACGAGGTGGATGGCTAAGTCTAAGGTCGTTCCGGCCTACAAACTAGAGCACTCGAACAAAGAGCTGGATGGGAGACTTACCTCTCTCCTCCTCTTGGCTCGGTTCTTCTCTAGCGCACCATGTTTCTTCGTGACCGCGTGCACCTTCAAACGTTCTCGTCCACTCCTTCGCTTGCATTATTGCTCCTTCCACTTGATGATATTGCTTTGAGTCACTTCCATACTCCCTTGCCTCACATGAGTCCATGATATTCCTACAAAACAAGGCCTTGGCTGCCCCTCATGCTTGTACTTTGCATGTGGTTTGATAAAATATGTTGGAGGGGCATCCCATGATGTATCATGGTGCATGTATGGTTAGGTTAACTAGATTGCCTCCCTCTAAGCATGTTTTGACGCTAATCACTCCTCTAATTTCGAAAATTAAAAATAAATTCAGAGCTATGGGAGAGCTCAAGCATAAATTCAGAGAAGGTTTTAAAGCATTAAAAGCAAATGTAAGTCGAATAATATTTCCGACTACTTTTATTTCGGTCTCACCGGTATAGTTTGCTTCCATTAGTTGAGAGCAAGCTTTTCCCCGCTTGATGATGGGGGCATAGGTTTAGGTTCTAATTTTGATTAGATAAGAGAGATTTTGAATGAAATAAAATTAAATGAGGCTTATAAAAATTATAATCTTAGAGAAACCAAGGATATGGATTTATAAACCAACCAAAAGTCAAGTTTCTAGGTTCACACAAGTCCTACCACGTGCTGAAATTTAAATAACATCTAGATACAAGTCGTGGCTTTACTCGTGTGTTTTTAGCATGTAAAACAAGTCAACCACAACATCATAAAGAGGATGAATGGTTGAGATAGGTTCTGAATTTTTTTGGTTTTGGTTTCTCGAAAAAGAAGCAAACAATCACATAGGATGGTTCATGTAAAGGGTTTATGATCAAGCAAAATATTCAACCAAGAATTATGTCTCTAATATTGTTCAACCATTCTAAGTCTAATGTTTTGCGTAGTAAAATTCAAAACTGAATTATATTTAAAAAGACTTGAAAAACCTGGAATCGGGTTGTCCTCCCGGTAGCTTATTCTTGACTCGATGAAACGGGTTGCCTCCCGCCTAGCGCTTTGTTTATAGTCCATGGCTGGACTTCTTCACTTGATTACTTCGGATCAATGCTCTTTGCGGGCGTTGCAATCTTGGGTACCCACTTAATGCACCTTCTTTGGCACGGGCTTATTCTTCGACTTAGTCGTATTTTTGGTCTTCACAGGCTGGCTTCGTCCTTTGGTCTTGACGGATGCAACAACTTCCTTCATGTAGTGGCTCGGCATCTCAAACTCCGGTCCTTCGGTCGTGATCTTCATGGTCTCCTTAGTGTGATCCTTCATCTCTCCCGAATGAGTTTGAGTAGCCTTCGCCGTCTTGGGACCTTGAATTTGTCTCGGAAATTCTTCGTCACCCATCGGTTGTCCGGCAAGTTTTCCCACTTGCGTCTCTAGCATCTTCATCACGATGAACACCTCTCATGTGGATCTTGCCTTGGCAGCCTTTAGGTGTTGAGCTTCTTTCTCTATCTCCATCTTCTCCATCCTCCTCTTGACTTTGGACTTGGAGGTGGTGATTCCCTTGGAGATTCCGACAGTCCTTCAACTTCGGTTTTTGAATCTAGGGTTTCCAACCCTTTAGCTTGTGTTGCACGTCTCCTTTGCACTCGTAAAGTTTTCCTGGATCATCCACAAAAAGGTTTGGGTTTCTTGGAGAGGTAGCCAACCATCTCCGGTTAGGGTTAGCAAACGAAAAAAATCTAACAAAAGAAAAATAGGGTTAATCAAAACTAGATTAGATTGATTTTTTTTCTTTTTGAGGATGATCAAACTTAAGAGATGCAAAAGAAAATCAAAAGAAAAACTGAAAAATAAGCGATACTAGATTGTATCTTGATTGCTTGTTCCCCGGCAACGCCGCCAGAAAAAGGGGCTTGTTGACGGTTAATAGTCGTATCAAAGTTCATTTAGACTTGCAAGCGGACAAGTCTCCCATCGTAGTCAAGGGACCCTTCTTCCCTCGAGTGGTGAACCCAAGGTATGGAATCCGTGGAACAATGTGCAACGCAAGGATTCAATCTAGTAAAGCAAGGCAAGCTATCTTATGAAGACAAGTTGCATCTAATCTACTAACTCATAAAGAAAACACATCTAATCTAATCTACTAAAGAGGTAGCAAGAGAAAGCAAGAGATAACCGATCTAGAGAGTCTAGATCATGCTTATGTTGTAGCTCCAAACAAGATAGATGAAGATAGAAAAGCGAATCTCATTAAAAGCATCTTTAAATCGTGGCCTCCCATCCGACTCCGAAAACGCCCGCCTTTCGGAACCCCATTCTGTCACAACGTATCCCTACTCATGCGGGTAGTCTAGGGCGAGTTCGATAAGAACAAGTTGAAATCACTTGGCCGGTCCGGTATGCACCTCTAGCCACCGCGGCTACAAGAGCACCCTATGCAATCTAGCTATAGACTAGATTGGGGAATAAGTAAAACCAAGAAGAAAACAAAATCATCGAGAAGGCACTTGATCGCAAGAAATCGGATTCACTATAAAAACTTCACCATGAATGATTACATGAACAAGATCACCACTGGGATCCTACCTCGGTCTTGATCCTTGCTCCGGAGCTCCGACATGGTCTTCCATGCAAGCTTCCCACGTCGGCTAGGGAGACCCTAGACAACTAGCACGACCCTCATCTCCGAGATGGTGTCCCTCAAGCTTCTCTGCTCCTCGGCGGTGGATGACGAATTGATTGATGCGTGGCTCTCGGTCAGGGGGCTATAAATAGCCTGAGATGCAACTAGGTCAAAGGGGAGGCCGGCGGGCCCCGGAACAGGATGGGCGGCCGGCCCGGGCCGACCGGCTGGGCCTACCGGCACGGGCCCATCCCGGCCCAGTCCGTGGCCTCCTTCGCCCGGTTGCTTCCCGCGTCTTCTAGATCCTCTCCCCTTTTGCATGTGGGCCCTTGTCGTCAGTTTCTCTCCGAATTGGACGAAGCTCCTTGTCTTGCAAGATTCAGCACTTTTCTGGCTAGGTCCTCGGAGTTTGTCATCTTCTCGGGCTTGGTCCTTGGGCTCTTGGAGTCATGTTCACTTCATTTCTTGACTTGTATCGGGCTTCAAGGTCTTGTCATGAGGTGCTTAATGAACTTATCCCGGAAGTGTTGCTTTCAACGTTAAATCCCTGCGTAAACACTTAACTCCAAAACCGACATGCACAAGTGAACTTGTTATACCACGAGGGTTAGTACCAATGGATAAGATACAAAAGTCATGCCAACACCGAAGGTAAACTCATGGCTAGGTTGACGGATTTTCACCGTCAACAACGCTGGTCAGCAAGGCTTTCTGACGAGCTTTCTGTTGGCCCACAGCTCTGGGCAATGCTGAAGAACTCGTCAGAAGGTGCCAAGGGTGCCAATAAGCCAAGCAACAACATGTCCCGGCCTACAAGCTAGTCACCATACCACCAATCTGGCCCTTCGCCTGCTGGGGGCTCGACATGATTGGGCCTCTTCCAACTCCGCTAGGAGGATTCAACAGAGTCTTGGTGGCCATCGACAAGTTCACCAAGTGGATTGAAGTCAAGCCGATCACATGCCCTAAGGCCGACAGAGTACTCGACTTCTTGGATGAACTCGTGCATCGCTACGGACTACCCCATCGCATCATAAGAGACCTGGGCTCCAACTTCAACAATCACCAGTTCTGGGAGTACTACAAAAACAGTGGGATCGACGTCCGATACGTCTCAGTCACCCATCCACGGGCAAATGGACAAGTCGAGCGTGCCAACGGGATGGTACTCGACGATCTCAAGAAGCGACTGCACGATGCTGCTAACACAAAAGGAGGCAAGTGGATCAAGGAACTACCCAACACACTCTGAGGGCTGCGTACTCAACCCTCCAAGTCGACGGGACAGTCGCCATATTTTTTGGTCTACGGCTCCGAAGCTATTCTATCTGCCGACGTCATGTGGGATTCGCCGGCAGTAGAGCAATACGACGAAGGCATATCTGAAGATAGCAGGCGAGTTGACATTGACAGACTCGAAGAAGCTCGTTGTGCCGCCCTCGTCCAGTCAGCTAGGTACCTTGAGGGTATCCGACGCTACCACGATCGCAACGTCAAGGAATGCTCCTTCAACGTTGGCGATCTCGTCCTCCGCCGCATCCAGAACACGGAAGGACTACACAAGCTCAGCTCGCCATGGGAAGGGCCCTTCACAGTTGCAAAGGTGACCGGACCAGGCTCCTACCGCCTCCAGACACTTGAAGGCAAAGACATCAGCAACTCATGGAACGTCGACCAGCTCTGTTGGTTCTACGCGTAGTCTCCCGACTACTCCGGGGGCTTAAGTCTACACGACTACCTCAATACCCCTTTGCTGTAAGCGCCCCCTGGGTCCAGGCACTAGTCTCTGGACTACCCTACTCCAAGATCCAGTGTTAACGGCTACTAACAGACCTCGGGATGCTCAGAGCATCAGAGGACTCTAGCAGCGGTCTATCAAGAGACATTGTACTTTTAGATCCAGCCTATACGGCTACTAACGGATCTTCAGCTGTAAGCAGCCATACGCCCTAGCACTACTTAGCAGTAGGTGGCCTCCGGGTCCTGGCGACAACACTTGTAAATGGCCCTGGCCATCCAGGTGTACATTTTTAGTAATAAAGTTTGATTATCAATCAACTCATTTACTGTGTCTCTCTCAACGAGTCTATCGCCGAGTATCACTACTCGCACAACTCCACAACATGGGCACTCCGCATACTTATCTCGCGACAATGAGTACTCATTTATGGAAGTTTTCTCATTCATATTCAAACAAGTTCATTACAACTTTGTTTATATACAACTATTGCTACAACCTAACCCTACAGGACTACTGGAGGTTTAGCTTCTCGGCGACTTGGTCAGCTATTGGCGCCATCTGCTCCAGGAGCTCCGCGTATTGTTCATCGGTACAATTGGCGTCTAGTCCACCCGCGACTACATCCACCGGAGCCTTGGGAAAGTACGACTTCATGTACGCCAATACTTGATTGGGGATGGACTTCGCCAGATGCTTGACATATGTCGCCAGACGACCGGGAGATTCTCTCAACCGGTCAACCAACGGAGCAATCTTCGACCCGCCCGGATGAGGCACCAGCAACCTCGCAATGGGAAGTGCGGCTTCTTCAAGTTCTTTGAGTTGTCCCCGCAACTTCTTGCAATCTTCGTTCAGCTTCTGCAGAGATTTGTAGCAGTTGACAAGATCACGATCCGAGGCAATCCGAAGCTCCATGTGCTTATCGCACTCATGAGCCAACTGCTTATAATCATACTCAAGTACCTCGCGGGACTCTTTCTCCCGGTAGAAGAGATTCTTCATGTCGACTTCTGAGGCTTTCAGCTGCTCAACCCGGGTCTCAAGCTCTGCAAACAGCAAAGGAGGCGATGACAGACTAATACAGGGTACTTCCAATAAGTACTCGACAAGTCAGTGGCATACCTTTGTTCTTATTGCAGAGCAACTTGTTCTTGCGCACCAGCTCGTCGCTCTTCGCTTGCATATCTTGGACTTCATTGTGGTATTGGGCGAAGGCACCATCAATCTTCGACTGGAGCATGGCGGAGTGTTTCCTAGCCTTGGCGAGTTCTTTCTCCAGTGACTCTTCCCGGAGCACTGTATCGCCATATCCTTGGAGCATTTCAGACTTTTGTCGGGATCTCTCCACGACATCCGGCAGCAGACAACACATGTTACTCGAGTACTCAGCATTCATGGCAGATCGACTATTCAAGGGTACTGACAATTTACCTTCATCCATTGCTCGGCCCGCCGCATCGCCTCCAAGTTGCGCGCTTCTGCTGCTGGGTCGACAAGATCGTCTGCCAGAAGCTCGATTCCACCACGACTACTCGTGGCGGCCTCGGACATTGGCACCGAACGGATTGGCTCTGCATCCTGAATCTCTGGCGAACGGATGACTACCTCCAGGCTCGACTCCGGCAGCACATCGTCGCACACCTCTTCGGCCACCCCGGAGGCTTCCCCGCCGGCTACCTCCGCCGGCTCGGTTGCTGCTCCGGCGGCTTCTCGGGTCTCCGGCATCACGCTTTCAACGGGCACAACCTCGGGGATGGTGCTTACCTCGACTTCGGCCCCTGTCAACAGAAGACACACGGGATTAGTTTCCCGGGGGTTACGACTACTTCTCGAGGAAGGCTGCGTCTGTGCAGTATACTCACCTTCTACTATGCTGGCCTCTGGCAGTGTAGCCTCTGCGGCTGGCGCTACGGTCTCGCCTTGGGGGAGGGGAGTGGACTCCTCAGCAGCAGGCGCGACAACTTCTTCAGCCGCTGCCGTGTTGGGTTCACCTCCCTCCCAAGACAAGTCTGTCGATTTCCTACAAAGTACATCACTGGTGGTCAACCAAGTAACACTACCTGTTTACACATACTACTCGGGGAAGATCTTCACTTACAAACTCGACCGGACAACAGTCACGGTCAGGGCGCCAAGTATGCTGGCAATGTCGACAAGCCCGGCTTCGGCAGACGCCTCTTCTTCGGCTTGAGCTACTGCTGGTTCTTCAGCAGTAGTGGTCACGGCCGGTTCCGTCCTGCTTTCGACGACCGGCGCCTGCGGCTCGACTACTGTAGTCGACCGCTGTGTCAACTGTGACACGAGATCTTCTACGGTGGGGGCTGGGCTGCGGCTTCTTTCAGTCGGCTCTCCCACCGTCTCCCAGTCGCCTTCGTCCCCTTGGTCTATGGGGTCGGAAGGCGGAATCTCCTGCAAGCACTCGGAATTTAGTTGTCAGCATACACAACATCGCAAGACAAGTACTCGACTACTCTACTCGAGGAGTTTACCTCTTGAGACGTAGTCTCCGTGACCTTCAACTTCTTGGCCACGTGCTTGTGTGCCATGTTGCGGGGCCTCCTTGGCGGCGCAGGCAGACTAGCCTCCAAGCTAGTCGGAGGATCGTGGATGAGCGGGACATTGGGCAGTCCAGGGCGGATGAATCTCGACCGCAGCTGGAACCACTCCTGAAGCGTCTCCTCGTCTTCCTTGTCGGATGTGTCTTCGACGATAAAGGTGTCGTCACCTTCTCCGACTTCGCGGCGCTCCTTGGCCTTGCCTTTCCCCTCCTCTGGGATATTCACAAGTCGAGGAGGCGAAGCCGGCTCAGAGACAAACTTTACAATGTCATCCTGCAACAAGTACATTGGGTGAGCACGACTACTACCACATAATCAGTACTCGGACACTGAGTGCGGCTACTGACCTCGTTCGGCGGATGAGCGGCGGAGTACTCGGGGACCGGACAGGGCGTGTACGCTGGCATGTCCTTGAAGATCCTGCCCAGCCTCTCGACGATGTCGTCATCATCGATTTCATCGTCGGGCATCCGCGACATGTCGTCCTCACCAGTGTACTGGTAGCCGAGGGTGTCGCGAGCCATCAGTGGCTGCACCCTCCTCTTCATGAAGCTGAAGGCCACATGTTCGGCCATCAGCCCAGCTTCTCTCAAAGCCTTGATCTTCAGCAGCAGCTCGGGTAGCTGGATACCCTCCTGCATCGTCGGCTCCGTATTCCACCAGGGCCGGTGCTTCAGCTACTTCCTGCTTGGCTTCGGCAGCTCCGGGTGGTGGTTGGTGATATAGAACCATTTTGACTTCCAGTCCTGGTTGGAGTCGATCAACTTGTACGCCAAGTACTGCTCAGCGGCGTCTTTGCGCATCTGGATGTTGGCCCCTTCGACTACTCTTGGATCATTGGCGCTTGGTTGGGATTTCACACGGAAGAACTTCCGGAACAGCACCCAGTGAGGCTTGATCCCCAAGAACGCTTCGCAGAAATGGACGAAGACAGATACGTGGAAGATTCCATTAGGATTCAAGTTGAGGTACCCGATACCGTAATAATCGAGAAGACCCTTGAAGAAGTCGCTCGCTGGGAGAGCCAACCCGCGCTCCATGAATCGCGCGAACATCGGTGAAACGAACCGAATTTCCGCGAACGGAAACCCGACTCTCTGCACCTCCGTGATAGTCCCAGGAAGAGGCTATCACGTGCGATCCCTGTCTCAAGTGGTACAAATCCATACAACACGAGTATAAAAGAGACATTACTATATAATATTACAACCTCAGATTACAACTCTTCGGCACAAGACGGGTACAAGTCCAACAGGACTGAATCAAGAAAGGTAAAACATCTACGCAGCGGATCTATCGAAGCGAAGCGTCTCCAGCTCCACAGGCAAACTTGAGCATAGGACCAGCTCTAGTCTTCACACCTTCGTCATAGAAGTTGTAGTTGTAGACGGTCACCGAGTCTGAAATGCCAGCATGTACCCGATAAGCAGGTAGGTCATGTCAGCTTCCCAACAAAGAGCAAAAGCGGTGGTTGAATCTAGTATGCATGGATAAAACCTATATTGGGCTGTAGAAAGTTATGCATGCGAGCGACGCGCGGTAGCAACAAACAAGGTATGCGAGAATAGCGGCGAGGTCCACACCTCCGGGAGGTCCACACCCTCGAGGTCCACACCTCTGAGGTTCACACGTCCGGGGTCCGCACCCCTCAACAAGGATGTCCACACCAAAGTACTGAATCACAACCATGATCCAACTCCCAACATCATCTGCGATGTGGGGCCCACCTGCTCCTATCCCCACATCTCAACGGCCTCAGGCCGGGCTCACTCACTCGGGGGAGAGAAGAAGCACAAGAAAAGAGTCTAGTCGGAAGTAGCGGTAGATAGCAGTACTGTCCATAACCAGTGGACACGGACTATAGCTATAGGTTTAAACACTCTGCAGAGGTTGTACAACTGTACCCGCCCGAATAGAGCCGGAAACGGTGGCCGCCGCCCCGAACCCTACCATACGGCTGGAGTCCAAGTAAGTGGATAGTACCCTCCTGCGTCTCCGAGTCTGGCGCAGCCCCTGCTGTAGAGCTCATACGCCGCCGAGGGGTCCATCGAAGCCGTGGAACCCTTCCCCCGGCCTCGCCGGGGCGAAGTCTTCTAAGGAGGAACGTCGTCTCCCATCACGATCACACCGATCCGCCTACAGGCAGGGTGCTATCCACTACGAGTCTCACCCCCGCACCCCCGCCCATAACAAGGCGGGCGGTTTGTACGAAAATAGATACTGCATCTGGTGGTAAGTCGACTCGGTCCTTAAGGGCCGAGAGCGAGCACTCCCCATCTCCATCCCGTCCGACACGCCGCTCGGGTAAGAGGCCAGATCGCATCTTCCCGAGGCAGGCGTTCACAAGTAGCCAAATGGCTCGCTCCCGCCAGAAACACGTCAAGGAAGAACACACCCAAAACTCACGCTAGAACACACCGAGATCTCCCACATCTCAGTCCAAGCCCAGAGTACCATCCATAATCAAGCAACAAAAGTATGGATAGTTGGTAAATGGGACTAGCTAGGGGTCTGTAGCTAGTCCCGAGGTAGGTAAAGCAAGGAATCAGGATATATCAAATAACAAGGCAAGGCTAATCAAATGGCTATGCAATCCATCAAATCAAGTAACATAAATATAGCACTAGCAACTAATAGCATGCATGGGTTCTACATGGTTGGGAGTGACATGACACCTGCGCGGTAGTCGTCATAGAGTAGTAGAGGCTGAGCGTTCTCTCGGTCAATGTTGAGGTAGAAGGTCTTCTTGGTCGTCGCAGTTCGGGTCTTCAAACATGAACACAAGTCTACACGAGATGCGACGTAGAAATAAATAACGAGCATTCATCTATTGCAAAAACACCGATAAGAACCAATTTAGACGATCCAAATAAACTCCAGAGTAAATACAAGCAGCACTAGTTTAAATAATTGAAATAGAGCAATTGGTTTTAAAACAAAAGTAGTTTAAGCAACTAGTTTTTATATCCTAGAAAACAGGGTAGGATCAAGAGTTAGTTCAAAGTTAGCTTACGGGTCTTACGGCTAAGATCTTAGGTAATCAAGCACAAGCGAGGAAAGCGGAGAGGCTGAGATCAAGCACTTGCTAGGTTTTAGCTCTTGAATGATCAAAGTGGTGGCGCGAAGGGTGATGAAAGTAGAGCGAAGCAAAGATAACTAGAAAAGGTATTGTCATGCCAAGATATGCGGCGACAGCTCAGAGGGGATGAAAGGATCAACTTGTGATCGATATGGGGTGGCTAAGAGGTAAGGTGTGCTTAAGAGCGCTACAAGGCAAGTACTGGTGATGCGGCAACATCCATGGCAAGGTAGCTAGGTTGAGGCTCGGGGTTGCCGAGCGTGAAGCAGAGGCCTCTGCTCACGACACGGCCGTCCATCATGTGCGACATCCTGGTTTCAAGCACATGGCACGATACACGCTTCACATCACGAAGCCAAGTGGAGCGAGAGCGGATATGCGCGAAGCAGCAGAGAGGGGAGGCAAAGGTGTAGAAAAGGTAGGCGATGGGTTAACGGGGTAGGATTCCTGTCCGCGACACGCCAATGGTTAGTTGCGGGGCTCCGGCGTCCCAGACCCACATTGGAACAGTGGCGGGCAGCGGCCACGAATTCTACACCAAGTATGTGGGGCAAAAGGGTTTGGTTCAAGGGCCAGAGAGGATAGAGATAGGGTAGCAGCGAGCGCCTCGGAATTATGAAACCAACGCAAGTGGTTTCATAATTTTCGGAGCTCCAGACAATTAGTTATGATTTTTCAAGGGTAAAAACATTTATAAAGCATTTATTAAATCAGAAAAGGGTTTTATTAAAAGATGCCGCTGACGTCAGCAATGAGGTCAGCATGACGTCAGCGGACCGTTAGTGGGCCGAAAGTGGCAGTTGGTCGGATTAGGTCCATCGGACTTAGCCCATTGGGCCAAACAAACCAAGCCCATGCGTTCCCCCTGAACAAAAATCCAGAGTTCACTGATTAAAAGGAAAAGGGCCAAGATGGGTTAACACAGGCCGGTCGGCCCACTACCTCCGCGGACTCGCACTAGAGAAGTCCAGTGGAGGTCCTTGAGATTTTCCGGGATGCATGGCATACCCTTGCCGTCCATGCCTGTCTCAGTGCGCATCCGGCGGTGACGGTGCTCGGCGTCCGGCGACGACGGCGGTTCCGGTGCTAGAGCGAGCGGATGCTATTGACTACTAAGACCAGACGACTTCACTAGCGCAGCCATGGCCCTGGGGGTGAGCTCTTTGGCCGACACGGCGCGGCGTGGCGTGGCGGCGCTCGGTGCGTCGCAGAGGCGACACGGCGACAACCGCGGCTTCAGCCTCGCGCAGCGCCTGTCCTTGCACTAGGGGCGCTGGACGCGGATGCATGTGCGCGCGTAGGCACGTAGAGCGGCAGCGCACTAGGCACGACGCGAGGCTAGACGACGATGACAGGACAACTGTGGCGCGACGAGAGAGACGGCAGCAAGGCGGCGAGCTCCTGGAAAAAAAGTGGTGCGACACGAAGGCCAGGTTGCACATTACGACATGGTCGGCGGCGCACAACAGTGACAGGAGAGCATGAACGCAGGGCTCAAAGCCTAGGCACAATACCTCGAACAGATCATGGGCATGCCACGGCTTGCATCTCCGGCATGCCATCCAAGGCTTTGGTGGCCACGTGAAGTCAAGGACAAACACGACTCGAAGGCCGGTATCACAGGCAGGCAAGCACAAAAAAGGAAGTGAATGGCCCAATCGCGTGCTCACCGAGGGCTCGAGGATGGTCACTGCGGCGCAGGGAGAGTTCGAGGCCGCGATGGCTTGGTGCGGTGCAGGCAGGCCGTAGGTCGTCGTTGTGCTACACTCAGTGAAGGGGATGCAGACCATGGGCGGCTTGGCGCTCTGGCATAACGTTGAGCAGGTTGCGAGTGAGGTGGAGGGAGTCCCGAGCTTGCGGTTCTTGGGCGGCAGCAGCAGCAGGAACATCTTCGACTCACGCATAGGACGTCGAGCAGGTGGTGGGCGTCCTCAGCTTCATTGTGGTAGGTGGCTCCAGGACTGCGATGGTGTAGAGTTCTCAGGCGTCGACGACGCTTCCTGGACGGCGATGGCATGGGTGTCCACGGCTCGTCACGGACGGCAACAGATAGCGGCGGGTGGTGAAGACGTGGTCGGCTCGGCGCCGCGGTGCGACGCAGCTCGGCATGCCGACGGCGGTGTTCACGACGGCATCTTTAGCTCGGCGACGGGGTGGACACGGCAGGCGACCGGCCTCCCGCTCGGTGTGTCGCGGTCCATGATGGCTTCAGCAGTGCAGCGGAGGGGAGCAGAGTCGCGACTTGGTTCGGCGGTGCGCAGGTCCATTCCCGGCTTCGGCCCTCCCTTCACTTGAGCGGGCCCGCGGCCATGAAAACCATGGCGGAGCGACGCAGGGCAGAAGAGCAGAGCAGGCCCACAATGTAGGGATTTGGGGCGGCCAGCAGTTTCTCCGACGACGGATCCCCTGTGGCTTCCTCTCCTAATCGCCTCTCTTCTTCCCCTCACCTCCAGAACGCACCAGCGATGAGGATTTTGGGAGAAACCCCCATGGACGGCGACGCAAGGGAGGAGGTTCCTCCGGATGGATTTTATACTCATGGCTAGGGTTTGGGCTTCCGGACGGACGGTAGAGAGCGATTTGGGGTGGCGTGGCGTGCATCCATGGGCGCCAGCGCGGTAGGGGGCAACACCATGGCGAGGCCGTGGTGCGGCTTGCCCGCTGTCGCCTATGCTCGCGACGTCAGCAGGAGGAAGGGGAAAGGGGAATAGTTTCCCCTGGCTGACACACGGGCCCGGTGTGTCATAGGGAGAAAAGTGGGGCAGCACCGCGGGCTAGGCTAGGCCGCTAAATGGGCCGAACCGCTGGCTAATTCGCTGGGCTCGCGCAAGGGATAGGTGGGTCGGTCCAGGTATAAAAGGTGGGCTGGGTTAGAAGCCAGGTTAGTAAAAATAGGTTTTGGAAAAGATTTAGTTTATATAAGTTTGAATTACTTTCAAATTCAAACCTCACACAATTAAACTCCAAATAAAATCCAAGAAATCCAACTCACATTTATACCGTAATTTGAAAATAATTTTTATATAGTTTTATTTTATAAGGAGTTTGAGATGAGAGTCTAGCAAATTGGGATCAAATTTGGTAGCAAACAAGATCAAACAAAAAGTTTTAAATTTTTGCGAAAATTCACACATGGGAAAACAGTCAAATTTCTGGTATGTTACAATCGGGATCTCGTCGGGGTTTTTCTCCATCAGGTACAGATCTCCCACGGCGGCGCGCCACATGTCGACCTCCTTCTCCCGGAGGAACCCACTGTTCAACAGCGCCAATAGGTCCTCAGTCTTCGCCTTGGATTTCTTCCACTTCTTGTTTGGATTCGGGCGCGGGGGAGATTCCGGCGGCGTTGACCCCCCGGCGGATCCAGCAGCCTCTTCGCGGGATCTCTTTTTTCCGACGGCAGTCTTCATGCTCTTTGATGGGGAAGGCTTCATTCTGAAAAGGCAGCGGCTCTTCACTCGCATTCACTCGGGGGCTGTGCGCGGAGGCAAGCAGCGGTGGCGCGCGTGGATCTACTGTCTACGGCGCGGTGGCAGTGTGCACTGGCGGCGGACTCTTGGCTCGATCTACACCGAGTGACTACGAATGTGGGGGATGAAAAACCCTAAGGGTTTTGGCTTTTATTTATAAGTCAACCGGCGGCCCCGCAACGGCCGGATGGATATGTTTCAAAACAGCTGACTCAGCGGCGACCGCCTGACCTTTCAACTTCCAGTAGTCGATGCGCCTTATCTCGGGGGCTCGGCTACATCTACTCAACTCCCTGGGTAGCGACAAGATTCAAGAGCAACTCAGGACACATTCTACATTCAAGATGACCCTTCAATTCGAGAGGAAGTACTCGACTCAAGGCTCGGGGGCTCCGTGCCACGTGTCCTTCGGTTTTTTCTCCGGATTTTGCGGGATAATCTTGCCAGAACTTCAGATTGACCCTCAGCCAGAGTCTACGACTCAACCTAAGGCTCGGGGGCTACTCCATATGGAGTGCGATTTTGCAATCGCACTTCCATATAAATTTCGGCTTCAAGACAACGCGAGTATTGTTGAAGACCTTCAAGAGCGGAACTCGAGGACGCTTGGGAACTACTCGAGAAGACTTCAAGACTACTCAAGGATCAGCTGGAGTACCTTCCAGCCTCGGGATGCTTCAAGTATTCTTGAGGACTTTCGGCTTGTAGTACTCGGGGACGCTTGAGGACTACTCGTCAAGGCCATCAAGATTACTCGAAACTATCCTGCTCGACTACAAAGTACTCGGGGGCTTGTCGTATGGACCTCCCTGGGCCCACTACCTCCGTGGGTACCAGGACTGACTACTCGGTGGGCCCCTGGGACTACCCGGCTTGTGCCACACGGGACCTGATGGCATGAGGCGCAAGGACTACGGTGGAGAAGTACTCGGCTAGGAAGCTATACATGTCTTGTACTGTGTAGAGAACTCCAACACGTACACGACTAGTACTCTCTCCCTGAACCGACTTGTAACCCTGCCTCCCGGACTATATAAGGCGAGGCAGGGACCCTTCTCTCTCATACGCATCATCTTGTAATCACATCCAATCAATCTAGAGCTACACAGCATACAGGACGTAGGGTATTACGCACCTCGCGGCCCGAACCTGTCCAAATTGTGTGCCACGTGTCTCTTCTTTCTAGTTACCAATCTCGGCGAGGCCACATTCATCTACCTCGGGTACTACCCTTGGTAGGTTGCCAGTCTAAAATACCGACAGTGAGTTCCTCCATCGCTTATGAAGATTCTCGATGTACCGAAACGAGGAAAAATCACGTTCTTGATCATAGTAATGGACTCCTCCGTGGAAGCTTTACGACATGGCATGGCCTCTACCCACTTGGATACATAATCAACCATGACCAGAATATACTCATATCCGTGTGAGTTTTTGAAAGGCCCCATGAAGTCTATACCCCACACATCGAATAAATCGGTTTGTAGATTGTATTTCAAAGGCATAGAATTTCTTTGAGAGATGTTTCTGATTCTTTGGCATTCGGGGCATGATGCAACATATCTTTTAGTATCTTCATGCATCTCCGGCCAATAGAATCCGCTCGAACACACTTTTGCTTGGGTCCTAAAATGGCTATAGTGTCCACTGTACTCCGCCGAGTGGCACTTTCTCAAGATTTCTAGCCTCTCTTCTCTTGGCACACATCTTCTCATGACTCCATCATTACCAAGTTTGAAGAGGTATGGTGCATCCCAAAAGTACTTCTTACTTTCGGAGATTATATTCTTTTGAGAGTTTTTATCTAGATGATCAAGAGGCATATTTCGAATCGCTCGAATGATATCAATCATCCAAGTGTCTTTATCGAGCACTCGATAGAGGTGGTCATCTCTCATCTTATCTTCTATGGGCTCTTTATCATCTTGTCCACGATTCATCCTAGACAAGTGATCGGCCACAACATTCTCCACCCCCTTCTTATCACGAATTTCAACATCAAATTCATGAAGAAGAAGGATCCAACGAAACAAACGTGGTTTAGCTTCCTTCTTAGCCAAGAGATACTTGATGGCTGCGTGATCGATGTAAACAATGACCTTCGAGTTCACGATGTAAGATCTGAAGTTTTCGAAGGCGAATACCACCGCTAGCAACTCCTTTTCCGTAGTGGCATAGTTTAATTCTGCCCCATTAAGAGTTTTGCTAGCGTAGTAAACGACGTGAACTCGGTCTTCCTTTCTTTGACCCAAAACCGCGCCTACGGCGTAACCACTCGCATCACACATGATCTCGAAAGGTTGGCTCCAATCCGGAGGTTGAATAATGGGAGCACTCACCAACGCACTTTTCAAGGTTTGGAATGCCGCTAGGCACTTCTCATCAAAGTCATAAGCCACATCCTTTTGAAGGAGATGCGTTAAAGGCTTAGTGATCTTTGAGAAGTCCTTAATAAATCTTCTATAAAATCCGGCATGACCTAGAAAGCTCCTCAAGGACTTAACATCCGTCGGAGGTGGGAGTTGCTCAACCGTCTCTACCTTAGCCTTGTCCACTTCAATGCCTCTCTCGGATATAACATGTTCGAGCACTATGACTTGCTTAACCATGAAGTGGCACTTTTCCCAATTCAACACCAAGTCTACCTCCGCACACCTCGTGAGGACCTTATCCATGTTAGCCAAGCAATCCATGAACATCTTCCCATAAACGGAAAAATCATCCATGAACACCTCGACAATTTCTTCGATGAATTCCGAGAATACGGCCATCATGCAATGTTCAAAAGAGGCCGGAGCGTTGCATAGACCGAAGGGCATCCTTCTATATGCAAACGTTCCATAAGGGCATGTAAACGTTGTTTTGTGTTGATCGTCCGGGTGAATGGGAATTTGCATGAACCCCGAGTACCCATCGAGAAAGCAAAAATAAGCGTGGTTTCCTAATCTCTCGAGCATCTCGTCGATGAACGGTAGGGGGAAGTGATCTTTCTTCGTTGCCTTGTTAAGCTTACGATAATCAATACACATCCGCCACCCGGTCACGGTTCTTTGCGGTATCAATTCATTCTTCTCATTCTTCACCACGGTTAAACCTCCTTTCTTTGGTACACAATGTACCGGCCTCACCCATTCTCTATGCGGAACCGGGTAGATGATTCTGGCATCAAGTAACTTGATGACCTCTTTCTTCACTACCTCTCGCATGGCATGAGTTAGCCTCCTTTGGTGGTCCACTACGGGCTTAAATTGGTCCTCCATTGGTATACGATGAGTGCAAAAGGCTGGGCTAATACCTTTGAGATCATTAATTGAATACCCAATCACCTTCCTATGTTTTTTCAATAAAATCAGCAACTTCTCATTTTCCTCGGGACTCAACTCGTCGCTCACAATGACTGGATAAGTCTTGTATGGGCCCAAAAATTTGTACTTTAATCCTTTGGGCAAAGGTTTAAGGTCTACCTCGGGCACTTGTGGCTCCTCGGGTTTAATTTCTCCTATGTCCTCGAATTTTTCTTCCTCCACGCTTCCATCTTGTGTTTCTAAGCCTTTTGTTGCTTCTTCTAGCTCTTCTTCTTGTTGATCATTGATTTGATTTTCTATCGCTCTTTGTAGAGGGTCTCTAAGAGTTTCAACAAAACAAAGACTATCTACCTCCTCTACTTCATCTTCATGAGGAAAGGGTGTGGGGTGTTTAGAAACGCGAAGAAAATTATATGTGTACTTCTTTCCATTAAGGTTCATTGTTACTTTGCCTTTTCCGGCATCCAACACGGCATCAACCAACTTGAGAAAGGGCCTACCTAGGATTATGTGATCATGATTACTGTGGTAAGCATCAATAATAAAGAAATCAGTTGGTATACATTTTCTAGAGATTTTTACATTCATGTTGCAAGCAATACCTATAGGTCTAATAGTTCTACCATCTCCCATGATTAATTTCGTTGATGTTGGAGCTAAGTCTAGGTTGTGGTCTTGAACTTTATTGTAAATTTTAGAAGATAGGACACTTACTTGGGCTCCGATGTCGCATAAAGCCTTGCATTGGACTCCGTTGATCTCGCAACTCAAGTGTGGTGCCATCCTCTCTTCTTCTTCGGATCCTATCGTGTAAACTTTGGCGAGGTGAGCATACGACGATGCTTCAGGCTTGATCCCCATGATTCTTTTTAGCTCGGCTATGTGTTCCAGATCCACTTCATCATCTCCAAATAGTTTTTGAAAGATCTCACCGGTGGTTTCAAGGTCGTATGAGTCTTCCGCTTTCTTTTCTGGTGGGAAATCCACTTCCAATGCTCTTGCCATCCCCTTTTAATTAGGGAACGGTCTTCTCTTATCGAATACTTCTCCGTAATCGATTGGAACCCAATCCATTGGTTCGAACTTCCTTAGTGGCTTCGCGCTTGACATGCTTCTCTTGTTTGTTTCATTTGACACGGCGAAGTCAACGCTCAAGGTAGTTCTTGACTTGATGTGTTCTCCTTCAAGCTTTTTCGGGATCGGCTCCTCTTTTGTGACTTCCGAGGTTACCTCTTTAGAAAATTCAGCACACTTCTTCATCCTTGAATTATATTCCGGCTCTTCCGCAAGTCTTGTTTCCCAATCTCTTCGCATGGCAGCCGCTTTACTAATTTTTTTGTAGAAGTTGGGCGGCTTACGTGAGTGTTTTCTCCATGAGATCCCCACCTGCACACATTTGGACGTGTTGCATGCAACTAGGGGTTAGGGAAAAGAAAAATGTATGCAAGAGTACGTCACCGGAGAAGCCGAGTCTTGGTCCTTGTTCGATCAACTCATTAAACCTATTCCAAGCTTGGTCTATCCCCTCCTCTTCTCCTTGCGTGAAAGTGATCACTTGCCTCCTTAGATGTTGAACCTTGCTAATTGGAAAGAACTTCTCGCAAAACTTCTTTGTCAACTTGTTCCAATTGCCTTCAACTTCAAAGGACGCAAATGAGTACCATGTCTTTGCTTCACCGGCAAGTGAGTAGGGAAAGAGATTCCATTTGAACCATTCGTCGGGAACTCCTTCTTGACGCACCGTGTTGCATAGCGTCGTGAAATGCCTTATGTGTCTATATGTGTTCTCCGTAACCATCCCTTCAAACGGGTTTGCCGCCACCATCTCGATAATCTTGGATTTTATCTCATACTTGGTCGCTTCGAGCTTCGAATCCGACTCTTGTACTTTTATGTCTTCACATCGAGGGCTAGCTTAATCCCTTAGTGATTTCTCCGGTTCTTCGACGGGTTGATTGATGAACGCCATCTAGACAACAAGATAGAAACAAAAACAAAAACAAAACAAAGTGGTTTTCTAGATAATATGTGTTAGATATTAGTAAACAAAAAATAAACTAAATATAAAACTAAGTTAAATGCAAACCAAACGACGTAAACTAGCTTGCTCCCCAGCAACGACGCCAGAAAAAGGGGCTTGTTGACGGATAAAAGACGTATCCCTCTACGATCCGCAAGCGTACGGATCTCCACCTTTTTCACCACAGGATTCCCAAGGTTCTTGTCAATCCGCGGAGCAAGGGGATTACAAGCGTTTGATCTACCTTTACACTCTAGCTACTCAAACCCTAACTATGATTAAACTAGAAAACAACTAAACTACACTAGAGAGAACAATTAAGCAATCAAGATAAAAGACACTCACCCAAAGGTTTACGATACTAGAGCATGCAATCGCTTTAAACAAGAAAACCAATCTAATCTATCGGTGGTTGTGACCACGGTTTCGCCCTTTCCCTCCTCTCGTACTGTCACTACGCGAAGGTATTCGTGACTAGACCTATGATGGACACGACGTATTGAATGGATCCAAGGAAGCATTGGAGCTCTACTCCCTTTACGGCATGGTAGCTAACCTTAAGCAATAAAGTATATTCAACAAAAGATGATAGATAGATAATCCGACAAAGTACGATTACATCTCAAGATTGATTACAACCCATGGACGAATAAGGAGATTACCCCATCAAGGTGCTAGACATAGCACTGTTGATCATGGTCACCCTTCCGACGATGTCTTCCTTCTTCTCCACTTGTGGGTGCTTCCTTCGAGGTGGTTGATCCCCCTCCGGAGATCTCCCTCCTCTCTCTCTAGCTTGTGGATGGCCTCCTGGTGTGAATGGCTCTCCCCCTCGCGAATGGCGGCACCTCCAGGGTTTTAGGGTTGAAGATCCTTCGAGTGCAAGGAAAGGGGGGCCGAACCGATGCCAGAAGTGGGCTGGGCTGGCCGTCCTGGGCCGACCGGCCCAGGCCCATTTCGGCCCGGTTCGGTCGCCCCTTCGCTCCCCTGGGTCCTCAGGTGATTATGCACTTTGCCCGTTCCACTTGCATGATTTTGACGATGTCATCCTCGCGTCCAAGATGGAGGTTCTTCATGTATGAAGTTCGGTCTTTTACGTAGCACTTCGGTCCTTGCCACCATTGGAAGTGATTTCATCAAGCTCGTGAACACGAACAAGACTCCGTAAATGCTCCTTTGAACTTGTTGCGAATCCGTCCTTTATGTTCATGTTTTCCTACATAAACACAACACTTCCAAATGCATGCACATAGATGAACTTGTTATATGATTAGTGTGCCTAGTGGCGGGTTAGTTCCATAAACAATCCAAACCAAAGTGTAATGAACATGTTTGGTGTACCAAAATACACCGTCAAAACCTACTAACTTGAGTGAAGCTCTGTTTGACAAGAACTGGAAGCAGGCAATGGATTTAGAATTCGCAGCACTCCTGAAGAACAAAACTTGGCACTTAGTTCCCTCTCCCAAAGGTAAAAATATTATTAATTGTAAGTGGGTGTTCAAGCTTAAGAGAAAGGCAGATGGCTCCATTGACAAGTATAAGGGACGTTTGGTTGCAAAAGGATACAAGCAACGGTATGGAATCGACTATGAGGATACCTTTAGTCCAGTTGTAAAAGCATCCACAATTCATCTTGTGTTGTCTATTGTTGTGTCTCGAGGATGGCACCTGAGGCAGTTGGACTTCCAAAATGCTTTCCTCCATGGGATCTTAGAATAAGAAGTCTATATGCGGCAGCCACTGGGATATGAAGATAAGGAGAAGCCAGAGTATGTATGCAAGCTTCACAAAGCCTTGTATGGACTTAAACAAGCTCCACGAGCTTGGCATGCCCGACTTAGTAGAAAATTGCAGAAGCTGGGGTTTAAACCATCAAAGGCTGATACATCCCCGTTCTACTATCGTGAAGGGTCTCATGTAATATTCATGCTAGTATATGTTGATGATATTATTGTTGCTAGCTTGTCAGCGGAAGCTATTGATGCACTGGTCCGTGATCTTGAGAAGGATTTTGCGATCAAGGATTTAGGGGATCTATACTACTTCCTTGGCATTGAGGTGAAGAGAGCTAATGATGAATTATTACTATCTCAACAAAGGTATGCCAAAGATATTATACAACGAGTTGGAATGGAATCTTGCAAACCAATTAGTACTCCTCTTTCTACCTCTGATAAGCTTTCAGCCTTCGAAGGAGACAAGCTCGGTCCCCTAGATGCAACAAAATATCAAAGCATAGTTGGTACTTTACAATATCTCACCCTGACCAAACCTGATATTGCGTTCTCAGTTAATAAGGTGTGTCAGTTCCTTCATGCACCCACAACAGTTCATTGGGCGGCTGTGAAAAGAATACTTCGATATTTGCAGGGTACTGTCACCTTTGGGTTAAAATGAGGAGGTCCAAGTCTTCTTTAGTAAGTGCCTTCTCAGATGCAGATTGGGCAGGTTGCCCAGATGACAGAAGGTCCACTGGTGGTTTTGCTGTAATTTTTGGAAACAATTTAATCTCATGGACAGCTAGGAAACAAGCTACTGCTTCTCGTTCAAGTACTGAAGCTGAGTACAAGGCAATGGCAAATTCCACTGCTGAAGTTATGTGGGTTCATAAGTTACTTGATGAGTTGGGGATTTCACACCCTAATGCGGCTTGTCTTTGGTGTGATAATTTAGGCGCCACTTATCTCTCAAGTAACCCAGTCTTCCATGTTCGAACCAAGCACATTGAGATAGATTTTCACTTTGTGAGAGAACAAGTAGCTTGGAAGAAACTGGACATCAGATTTATTAACACGGCAGATCAGGTGGCTGATGGATTTACAAAACCGTTGGGAGCAAGACCACTTAATTCATTAAGATACAATCTCAACTTAGTACCGAAGTTGTGATTGTCGGGGGGTGTTAAGATGTACTTAGATAGGCCAGGTTGCGTGTGTATATGTGTGTTGTACAAGCTGTTGCGTGCCGGATGGGATAGGAGCTAGTTAGTTGAGATTATCCCCATCCTTTCTTGTTTGTAAAGATATCTTGTAAGCCAAGCCATGGGGCACTTCTTGGCCTATATGAACACGCAACCGAGAGCCTAGGAAGGCATCTCGTTCCATCAAATCTCACACAGTATCTCACTCTGTTGGGAGAGTGAGACGAGACGAGAGAGACCATCCTTAGAGCAAGTATTATGGAGCCATGTAGGTGGGCGTTTCCCATGGACATGTAAGAAAAATTCGTGGTGGCAGAGAGAGACTAGAAAGGGGGAAAGAGAACGGAGCGAGCATGTGGCGAGTCGCCCGCTCGAAGCCGCCGCATGCTGTGTTTTGCGGAACGGAGTGCTTGGATTGGCTGTTGCCCCACCAGCGCATTAATTGAATGTGGCCCCCACCCCCACCGCGCGTCAGACTGGGCTAACATTTATTTGCTCTTATGACGGAGGGGTGGAAATGATGAGGCAAAGGAGAAAAAGATTGAGGACGTTGCGTCCCTTCCCTGTTGTAAAAAGTGTTTATACGTACACGTTTGGCACATATGTTACAACCACAGACGGATCTAGGATCAAAAAGTTCATATTAACCTCCATCGTCTCCTCTTCAAATTAGCAGCATGTTCGCTTGGCTTATCAGCCACCAGCCAATAGTACTTTTCTCTCAGAACAAACATCTCTCGTAACAAACCAAAGAATGGGCCATCGCCACCAGCCAAACGAACAGGCTGTAAATATGGCAAAAATTCTTGAAGGGGCTCTAATAGGGGCCTCCATGAGATCAATGACGGTAGGCCGGGCAAGCTTAAGCCCAACCCGTCCCGTTCCTAATTACAACGCAAGCGGTCCAGAGCCAAGGAAAAAAAGAGGGGTTCTATAGTCAGAGTGGGGGAAAAAGGTCTATCTAATCTACCTTCAATTCACTGTACCAGTACTTAGAGATTTAAGTTCAAAAATGTGAAAGATCTCTATCTAGTCCGAGTGCGATTGTGTACAATTGCACTTGCACCTCTTCACGTGGTTGTTCAGGTTGTGTGTACCATTATCAGGATCTGCGTTCAACACTTGGTCGCAGTGTTGACAAATGGCATACATCGCTTTGTAGTAAGGTTTCTTCCTTTTAGACCCGTCCTTAGGAGTGACTTTGACATGAAGTCTGGTCATGTGGTCCCATACTTCACTGGGTGCAGTCTTGGGTGCACCAGTTATGGATCGTTTCAATGAAGACGTCGACAATGTCGTCGGTGAAGATGATGGTGCTTCATCTTCTTTGAACTCAATGCGCAGTGAGATCTCCTGCGAGGGAGGGAATCGAGCAAATTAGATATGAAGGTGATCAAGTATCTTTTACTAGAATACATTTGTAGTCGTAGTAGCAGTTGAGTGACTGATCCTTACTGCGGGTATGAGCTTATTGGTACCATCGTCAGAAGGTAAGAGCGGGGTGTACTCGTGGGCACGCCACTTGCTGCCGTTGTCGTTCCCGTCATCTTCCAGCTCCAGCGTCTTCTTCAGGCTGACGTAGCGTTGTTGTTGTCGTCGTCCTGGCGGCTGGGGCGATGGATCTGCAACTGCACGCATCCCCTTGGTGCTTTTCTCCTTCCAACATCGTCGTCCTTGCTGGGCCTTTTTGCCTTTCGAGTCGGGTCCCGTGAAACTCACGATGGACACACGTTTCGAGTCTGATAACTCGCCACTCTGAAAGTCCCCGGACTTCATTCTCTCCCAACTGGACAGTCTAGATCTTAGTTCTTCCCGGTTGAAGTTCTGGAAATAGGTCCTTCGGTGGGTGTCAGGCTGCAGAACTTCTGGAAAGAGGTCCTGCAGGATGGTGCTCTTCCACGATTCGAACCACGACGACTGAGCTTCCTCCTATTATACATTGGATTTGAATAATATATAATAAGCAGTTTCAACTTTATATGTGTGGATAAGACAATTGCAATAACTAACAAATATTAAAAGCTAAAATCCAAAGTATATATTCATGTTGCATAACAAAAGGACGCAACTCTGATATAACTTATGCTTAATTAAGTTTCAGTAAAATTCATATTGAAGACCTAAAGACATGCAATGCAAAAGATGATAGCACATCTTGATATCACTTTTAAGGATCCTCACCGGAGCATCTGTATTGATCCTCAGAAGATGAGTTTTTCTTAAAAAAGAAAGATTAATAAATACTAGAAATTATGTAATAATCATAAACCTATATATGGTCATTAATTAGGTCAATTGTATTCATCATAGTGAATAATAGCTACGAATCTATATCTATTTGAAAAAAAATTAGTTTTGCCATTATGAATAACCCTCTAAATTTATATCTAAACTACCGACCACTTTGCCGTTATGATCAGAATAAAAAAATATTTTTTAATAGTGTACTTGTTTTTTTGGTGTCATAGATTTTGGAACTCTTTGTATATAATTGGTCAAGTTTAACAAAGTTTGAGATAATATGTCTAGATTTTTTATTTTTTTGTGGATAGCTCTAGATTGATTTGTTTTGAGAATAATAAAGAAGTAATTTGGTGGTGACATTACCTCTGATTTTTCTAGCATCTTCATAATTTCCTTGATTGTTGGCCTCTTCACCGGATCAAATTTGACACAGAGTAGACCAATCTGAATGCATTTTTTTATTTGTTGGTAATCAATATCTTGGGATGTATACCCTTGTGCTTTTGTGAGCCTATGTCTCCAATTCTTAAGCACCTACAATGTCAGATCACACGTGAATAGGTCAGACCTTAGTACGCCCATGCAATAGATTAGAAAGTTTGAACACATAAGTCTCTTACAAGGTCAATATATTGCTGGTGGGATGTTTTGGTCTCATCTGTTGGGTAATCCTTGCGGCCGGTAATTATCTCCATGATTGTTGTCCCCAAGCTGAATATGTCAGACCTTTTTGTGATCACATCTTTTTCTAAGTATTCTGGTGCCATGTAATCTCTACACCGAATTGGCAGTGTGTCAATTTGAAGCCACGCTAGAGAATTGTGAATAAGAAAAAAAGGCACTATAGTTCTGGCGACGAAAAACTGGGTAGCACTTTACTTACTGTGTTTCCTTACAACTTGTAGTGCATGCTCGAGTTTGCTTGTCACCAAAGAGCCTCGATAAACCGAAATCCGCAAGTTTTGGCATCATATTGTCATCCAGAAATATGTTTGCAGGCTTGAGGTCCCCGTGAATAGTAGGGGTAGCTTGGCACTCCTCATGAAGATAATGTAGCCCAGAGCAAATGCCCTTAATAATTTCGAAGCGTGTGCTCCAATCAAGTCCAGAAGTTTCATCTGTATTTGTAAAAGAGCAGCAGAAAAATAATGACCGGATAAAGTACATGTTCTGTGGATGGGTAACATTGAGTAGGAAGGAACTATGGTCGAATATAACTGCACTTCGAAGTTGAGACATGAATGAAGGAAAGAAATAGAACAACGGATTGTGTGGCACCTGAAAGATGGCGACGAAGACTTCCTTTTGGCATGTATTCCATGCATAACCACCTCTCTAACATGTCAGGCCGTTCGAGTTTCATCTCTGAACAGTAGCCTACAAGCCTCACTATATTTGGGTGTTTAACCATCGCGAGATTCCGGAATTCCTTCTCGAATTGAGCATCATCATGAAGCCCCCCTATGTGTAGCTTCTTGACAGCAATCGTATCTCCATTTCGTAGGACTCCCTGTTCAAATTGAACTCTCCTATTGATATGGATATAGCTAGCTTGTAGTATATATAGTTAATTAAGGGATGGAATGATTTAAGTGAGATCAATTATTACCTTGTACACCGTACCGAAATGACCTTCACCGAGTACTCGCTCATGAGAAAAATTGTCTGTGATCTCTTTTAACATCTGATATGTTAATCTTGCCGGTGGGTCGTTGAAGGCGGCGTTGACCTCGGCCATATCGGCATCTCTACAGGAAGGGAGGCCATCTTCGGGAGCCGGAGCCAGCTTCTCATCATCGGGCGGCGCCGTCAAATGCTCCACTCCCGCGAAGAGGCGCTGCTCGACGTCGCTCCGCTTCCACGAATCGAGCCGCCGCTGAGCATCCTCCACCTCCAGGTGCTGGATCTCCGTCGTACGGCCGCCGGTAGCACACCAAGGCGCAGCGTATCCGCCTCCCTCGACAGGGACCGGGGGTGCTGCCTGTGGAGCGGCGGCGGCGTTGACCCGCAGTATATCGGCATCAGAACCGCAAGGGCGGCCATCTTCGACGACATCCGCCGGCAAGGCAAAGTCGATGCCCTCGAAAAAGTCGTTTTGAGGTGATACCGGAAGGTGTGACGGTGACGACAAACTTGCAATGCTACCATCAAACATGAAACCGTAGTCGTCGAATCCAAGGTCCATGGGAAATGGTGGTGGTATTTGGGCTGGATCTGCTAGCTGGAGGGAGTCGATCTTGGGTGGAGGGGGGAATGGATAGGGGTCGCGACTCGCGAGGGACAGGAAGGAAGTAGGTTGACGAGTCAGCTAGCTTACGAGGATCAGCTAGCTTCTGTGTGGAAGAGGGAAAGGGAACTATGATGACCGTCTTGGCTAACTCAGGTCGTTGTGGAGTGTGCACTGTGGTGCAGTGGATGCGGGGGCTGCTGGGTCGCTCATTTTATAGGAGCAGCTAACGAGTCTGGCCGGGTCTCCCTCACCCGGCTTTGGGGGTGGGGCCGCCATATAACCGCGTGGCCAGAAAATGTTTTTCTTTGCCTATACGACGCATCTAGTCCTACCACACCGTAGGAGAGAGACTAGCTAGCAGCTGCCGCCGGGTGTGCGGAGCGAACCCGGGCGTTGCTCTCCTGCCGGCCGGGGTGGGCGGGTGAAGCAAATAACCCGGGGAAGCCATACGGCAGCTAATATTTCCCCTTCGCTCCTCTGTTGGCGTTTCCGGACCGGCATTGCCGTGGTGGTGATGCTGGGGTCAGCTGGTGTTTGCTGGTGGCGTCGTGGTGGTGCTCCGAGCTGTGCCGAGGCTCTTCCGATCAAAAATGGCAATGGGTAGCTCCCACCCGCTAAAAAACACATACCCGCATGCGGGTTTGAGTTCTTACCCATACCCGTACCCGCGCGGGTTTTTTACCCGTCGGGTAACCCATACCCGATAGCATACCCGTTGTAAACCAATATATTTGAGAACATAACACGTGATAATGTGCATACATCAACGAATTTAATTGATAAAAAAGGTAAATGATAATTGTTAACTAATTAATAGTCTAACAAAGCATAAGATTTTTTTGTTAGGTATCAATATTAAGTTATCCTTCACTAACAATGTATTATTTTACACGTTTATCACATATTGTAGACATGTTTATTTTACCTGTGGGTATGCGGGTACCCACACCCGCACCCGCTTACCCGATGGGTACATGATGTTGCCCATTTATGTACCCGCGAGTAGAAATATAATTCCATACCCATCTCCTTATCGGGTAAAACCCGTCGGGTACTCGGGTTTCGGTACCCATTGCCATCTTTACTTCTGATACACGTCGCGGAGGTGAGCTCAGGTGGACCGTTGTCTTGTCCAAGTTTGTGCGGCAGGAATGGTGCTGAATCGGGCGAAAGCTTTCACTTACGTTGTCAGTGGCAATGGTGGTGGCGCCCTTGTGGCGTCGCGCTCCCTGTTGAGGGTACCATTGAGATGCATCGTGTCCTGCCGCACGGGGGCCCTCCAGCGTGAAAACCCTATCCTTTCTTGGATGTATGACGACGGCGCATTCGGCATCATGACCTTCTCGGAGGCGCTGCATTTGGAGCCTCGACTTGGATGGGGAGTGGTGGTGGTTTAGGTTGAGGCTTCACTGGGTCAGGGGGGTCACCGACCGTGTGGGCGCAGCTTGAGGAGGATGGTCCCATGATGGGGAAGTTCAGGGTGTTGCTCTGGCTTGCAACGGGCCGCCTCTTTCGACGTGACACATCGTTGGCGGCGACAGCGCAATTCATGGGTGGCTTCTTTTGGCTCCTCTCCCAGCTTGTGGCGGTGTAGTGTTTTGTTGTGTGCGTTGTTTGTGTGGTGGTGTTCGCTTCGGCACGTTATATGCAATTACTTCTTCTTATATGATGTGACAGTGCTATTGACTTTTATTACAAAATATTAAGAGAAAAAGAAATAAGAGAAAAATACTTGATATTACTTATTAGTGGAATAGGATTCAATGAGACCTAGTTGGTCGAAGGAGATGAGGTATGCTTGCAACCACCCAGGTTTGATTCCTCGTTGGAGCGAATTATGGGGTTGATTTAAAAAAAATCTCCTCGCCGGTGAAATCGGGGTTCGAGGGTTTTCTAAGCCAGGAGAAGGTTTCTTCTTCTTAATGAAAACCGTGGGGGAATGAGCGAATCACTTCGTGAAAAACTGGCTTTGGTAACGGGCGTAGATCGCCTTTGGTAATGGGCAATGCGCCCGTTACCGATCAAGTGTTACAAATAAGCCAAGAAAGGTAACGAGCATGCCCGTTACTGATAAGACATATTTGTAACGGGCATTAAACAACGACCGTTATCACAACTAGCCACCGATCACGTGAAATGGTTGTTTCTCTGGGCCCACAGGGACCTTTCGTAATGGGCACCAAAGCAAAGCCCGTTACAGAAGCTCAATATCAGAGACGCCTGATGTGCACCTGCGTCTCCACTATCTTGACGAAATGAGGTGCGTCTATTTCACGCGTGTCTCAGCACAACTAGTATTCGTGACGGGCATCAGACAACGACTGTTACCACAACTAGTCACCGGTCACGTGAAATGGTTGTTTCTCTGGGCCCACATGGAACTTTGGTAACGGGCATGAAACAGAGCCCGTTACTGTGAAATTAACATCAGAGACGCATTATGTGAACCGACGTCTCCACTGTCTCGACGAAATGAGACACATCTGTTTCTACGCGCGTTTGCTTTCTCTCTATTAAAGGAGACGCTTGCTTTCAACCTGCGTCTCCTATATCTCGATGAACGGCCAGGTTCTGGGGCCCACCGGTTAGGACTTGTAACGGGCTTTTACACTGCTCGTTACATTGCGGGCATTTTTGTAACAGGCTTTCCGAATGAAGCCTGTTAGTCACTAATCAGTGTTTGTAACAAGTTTTAATTAACGCCCGTTCAGCGGCGACCCCTACAAGAACTTTGCCGGTTGCGGCGGCATCCCGGGAACCGGCCCGGATATGGCAGCCACCACAGCAAGGAGACATCACAAACACATTCTCACATCACAGAAATAGGCAAAGCAAGATCGCATTTATAGACAAGCTAGGATCACATCAAGTTTCAAGTTACTCTCATCAGAGCTTGTTTGGATGGAGTCATGAGAAAAGCTGCTCGAACCGGGCGATGTCGACCCCAACCAAGCAAGCCAAGCGAGTTTCTCGAGCAACAACACCTGACTAAAGAAGACTGAATGAGTTTCAAGTTTCTGGTCACAATAAACTCACGGTGCACCACTGTAGAACTTGCACTTTCGGTCGATGGTCTCCTTAAGAATGTACTCGCACAGCGTCTCCCGGACACGCTTTACATCTTCTGTGGAAACATCTACATGAGGTTTGAAATCCAGCAAAATACAATCATTTATGAGAATACAAGTAGATATCATTTTCTAAAATCAGATGGATAATATGAGCAGAGACAAGGTTGAGCACTATTATCTACTTACAGTAGCCTTCTTGATGTCAGGTATGTCATCGAGTAGTCTTAATATATGGAATGCCACATGGAATCCACACAAAGAGCACCCCCGTGGCTACTGAGCACACTGCATCGAGGTACCAAAATGGCAAGTTAATGCAGTACCAAATATGTAAGAAGGGACCATAAAAAACCTCAGTCTTACATTGTGATTTGTTTTGTGCTTGAGTGTGGCTTTTGGCTTTTTTTTCTTTCCTTTCGTCACTCTGTCCTGTGCATCACCAAAGGTCCTGCATGATCAGCAATACCAATTAGAAACACTAAGAGATTTTTTTGTGAACAAAAATACTGTACCAAAGGCCCTGCATGGTCAGCAATACCAATTAGAAACACTAAGAGATTGAATTTTTGTGAACAAAACCTACAAGAAACTGATCAGTGCAAAACATTTTGGAGGTCTGGGAACTTTAGGGGGGATGTTGTTTAGCAGAATCTAGATACCAAACCTCTTTAGCGAATCTAGATACCAAACCTCTTTGAACTTCATACAGATGATCACTGTTACCCTGTGGCTAGTGCAGTAGGCACCCACCACGTAGTAGTTGTTCATCATTGCATTTGAGATTGCTTTGCCAACTTGTTGAGAATGCTGAGAAATATTTGTTAAATTAAACAAATCTGGATCTAAAAACCCAACACTGATCTACTTCTCCGCTGCCTTGTCCATCATTTTCCTACAAAAAATCAAATTGTTAGCATGCATGAACTTTGCGGTCAAAATTAAAGAAATATCTTTTTAGGTTTTAAAGGACTTACAATGTCCACAACCTCATGAAGGTAACATTCAGAGAAGCCAGGGTTATAAGGTTAAACACGCTATTGAATTCAATGTTTAACATTAAAGCACCACAACCACCTTTAAAGTGTCTTGATCCACTTTTGCTGGAAAGGCAAGATTATACTTACTGTGTTCCATGACATAAGCATGCAACTTGGCACAATTTGGTCCAGCAGCCTTTACATTTGCTTCTGACAACATAGGTGCACCAGGCTTGTATTTTGGTCGGTCTCGTTCGTCCCATTAACACGGTTAAGAATCTCATCTTTAGACGGAGGTTTCTTGGCCCGGGCTCCTCTCGTTGCGGAGGCCGCCGTACTTGTTGCATCCGCCGCTAGGGGAGATTGCTCGTGCTCCTCCTCTCGCCGGAGAGGCCGCCGTTTCGTCTGTTGCTTATCCTCATGTTGCGGTGCTTTGCCGCTAGGCGTAGTTTTCCCGGGCTCCTCCTATTGTTGTCGATGCTCCTCGCCGGAGAGGCTGCTATTTCTTCGTTGATTATCCTCAAGTTGCAACCGCCGCTAGGCGGAGTTTGCACCGGGCTCCTCCTCCGGTTGTTGTCGACGCTCTCGCTCGCGTAGTTTTGCCGATCTGCTGCTGCTCATCTTTGTTGTTGAGCCTTCTCTTGCCGACACCGAGCCGCAAAGCACCTCCATTTGATGTTGTACCCCTGCTACCTGTTGCGGCTTCAGGGTTGGGACGTCTCGTCATGGGTGGTATAATGATCCTGTCCTTTGGCCATTGGATCCTTTGAACGAGAGCCGCAACTAGAGTTGCTACACCACCCCCATCAGTTGGTACAGGCAGAGGGTATTGACTCGTATTGGCCCACACATAAGTAGGTTGCACCACAACATACCCATCTTGCACCGGTACTAAATGGCAAGCCTTTTGAGATGGAAAGACTTTCGCTAGTGTGAGCTCCACGGTGCCATCGCAAAGGCTGCACACGGTTGGCTCTGTCAGCTTATCTATTGTGTCCAACACAGGTGATCGACTATCACTGTGCACTTCACTCGCTTCATCACCGTTGGTAGGGATGAAAACGGATCGGATACAGACGGATACTGCGGATACAGATACAGATAATTTTTCTTTCTCGGAAAGAATTCTCGGATCAAATACGGATACAGACAGTATATTTTTTGTCGAATAGTGATATTCATCATATTTTGATCATAGAAATTCAACATTGAATTTCCGGATACTAATGCGGTACAGATAGTTATAAATATTAAATGTCCGGATTCGAATACGGTCTTACCATTTGAGTGTCTGACCCTTTCGGTCGGTCGGTCGGACGGATATTATCCGTACCACTTTCATCCCTAACCGTTGGCATTCCAATGATCTTGCTCTCTGCCATCTTCCTCCCTAACAAGCGCATGTTCTTCCTCGCTGTCATGCCTATCTTCTTCCTCCATGCCATCCATATCTTCTTCCTCACTGCTACTGACAGGCGCTGGTAATTGGGAAGGAAGAAGTGCATTTTTGGGTATGTTGATGCTTGATAGTCTTAGAGCATGGACAATTGATTTAAATGTTTTGTCCGTCATCACATCATGAGCATCAGACCTCTTGTTCCTCTTCTTCCTGTACATTCCAGCGAACTCTTCACCAAACCCTTTATCCCAACCAAGTGAATTAGACATGCCTCGGACCCGACCTCGATGCTCTGGAGTCTCAAGTGCTGCAGTGAGGATATCATCCTCCCTAACCCCAGAGAAAGAACCATCACTACCCTGAGCTGCAAGTGTTTTCACCCTATTGTAAGGAATTGGATGCTCGTAGCCTAAGAGGGGGAGGGGGTGAATTAGGCAATCTAAAACTTTAACCTATGGCTTCACTATTTTTACACAAAGATAAACTAGACCATACTATCTAGATGTGCAACTAAGGTTGTTCTAGTGTGAAACTCCCATTCCAAAACAAGGTTTGCAACCTATACCCATTCCTAGCATGATACTACTCTAAGAAAGTAAAGGCAAACAAAGATTGCGATAGAGTAAATGCGGAAACGTAAAGGGGATGAGAGGAAGCAAACTCTTGACACACGATTTATCCCGTGGTATCGGTAGGCACTAAGCCACCCCTAGTCCACGTTGTTGAAGCACTCACACAAGAGTATTGCTTCCCGATCACCAAGTCTCTCCCAAGAGCACCACTTGACTCGCCACAAAGGCTAGCCACTTAGGCACTTGCCAAGCTCTCTTGGTCACCTTGATGCCGCCTCCACTAAGGATCTTCTCCACTTAGGAAGGGGGTCTCCACGTCCCCCGCACAAAGTGTCCTCGCCGCTCCACACCAAGCCGGAGGGTCGATGACGATTGACGGTGAGCCACTTAGGCCCCAAGGCTTCCGGCAAACCTTGTACACCTTGATTCACTCAAGAATCACCTCACAAGGTTGGCACAATCTTGCACTCACTCAGCTCTAAGCTAAGCCTAGCACTAAGCACATACACTAAGCATGTACAAGTCTAAGGATGAGCAATTAAGCACTTGGATGGATTGGATATGATCTTCAATGTGTCTTGAACTCCTCTGTACTTCCACACAATCCAGCTACCTCAAATGAGTGAGTGGAGGGGGTATAAATAGCCCAAGGCATCAAACTAGTCGTTGGCTAACGGCCACCGATAAAGATAGCGTCGGATGAACCGATGCTTACGTTGTCCAGGCGTCGGTTCATCCGATGCCCCTCCCACGTCACATAGTGTCACACCCGATTTTCCGAAGAAAACCAAGTGCTAGCTATATGTATGCCGGGATCTAGTTTCATACATATAGTGACATCATAGTGAATAACGAAACAATATCACGTAATGAAAGAGAGATTATCGAGAGATTTACGGCGGAATCCCGGGAAACAACGACTCCAAACTTCACGGGCGATCGGCGGGGGTTGCGTACGCCTAGCACCAGCAACATCTTCACAAGACTTCAAAGTAGCTTCCTCCTTCGAGCAACAATGTTTATAGCAAGGGTGAGCACTTGTTGTACTCGGCAAGTGTGGGGAAAGAATGAATGCAAAGGCTTTATAGTGGACTCGGTTCAAAGCATTTAAGCAATTTTAGTTGGTCAAGTTTTATTAGCACTCGATTACTAATAAAGTATAAGTTTATTCCAACCCACAACTAAGCATAAGGTAAGAAATACGCCATAAGCACATGGCAACATAACCGAGAGAACACGATTTAAGTCCATCTTCAAGTTCAATTATCATGTGAGGGTCCGGGCCGCCCGTGACCGTGGGCACGGCTAATCGATCGGTTTACACTCGCGAGAGGTTGTACACTTTACCCACGGTTCGTGTTCCCCATGTTGCCCGGGTTGATCGACCCTTAAACACTTCCGAGGTGAGTGGCTAGGGGTCCACTACGAAGCCTTTACAAAGGAAAGAAGAGAAACCAACGGCCGCGACGATTCATGAGAACGGAGCGGACCATAACCCTCCCAAGTGGTCGGCACCTTAGCAAAGGTCGCTACCCCAAAAGAACCGGGCTATACCCCTTCAACTCCGGCCCCCCGTGCCCCTCTCGGAAAAGAGCTATCGCTTAACCCACTCTCCTAATTAATTGGCTAAGCCGAGCCATGTGGACCGTGGTTGCACCGTTTTCCGGGTGGTTCTCCATGTTCCGATTAAACCATATGATCTTGTTATTAAACATCCAAAGATAAAGCATAAAGGTATAACATGATTCATAATTAA
Source organism: Cenchrus americanus (assembly GCA_947561735.1). Lineage (NCBI taxonomy): Eukaryota > Viridiplantae > Streptophyta > Magnoliopsida > Poales > Poaceae > Cenchrus > Cenchrus americanus. The sequence continues at coordinate 263,403,253 of OX387239.1, forward strand.
TGTTCATTAAAACCACCATAACCCAGGTATAGCAACTAAGCATAACTACCCAACATAAAGATAAACCCGTTTGATCAAGGCACGGGATAAATAACACTAGTCAAACCTTAAACATGGGTCCCATCATATTAATGCAAGCATATGCAATGAGTGATTAAATATAGTTCTTAGGACAAAAGATCAAGGACACACTTGCCTTTAACCAAAGTAATGTCGTTGCTCGAATATCTTCGACTTCAAGCTCTTCCAAACTTCTCGAACGGCGTTCACTCTAAGCGCATCAATCATCGAGCACAAACATACACAAAGGAAACAAACAAGCATACTAAGAACAAAACACCAATCATAAGAAAGCTTTAAAAAGAACGCACTAAAGGATAGGCTTGATTAGATGGATCACTAAAGAACACAAAGGGTGCTTGGAAAGGCTTGGTTAACTTTAAAGAGATGGTCGCGGAAGATTGAGCAAGGACCGGAAAGATCACACTGGGATAGAGCTCGATTCTATGGTTACATAGGCGCAAGAAACGCCGAACACAAAACTAAGCTCGAAACTATCGTGAGATCATCAACAAACAACAAGAGACTACGCTTGGCATATTTTAATTAAGAAATCACGTGAAAGAATATTTCGAGAGAAATACTCTATGTTACCATTAAACAAGTTACATTTAATTAAAGAAATCACGATAAACCTAATCATGTTTTATTTAGAACATTCGAGTAGAAGTTATGTCAAATTAACAATTACTTTAGAAAGATGAAGCAAGTATAAGATATCTAAACGAGTAACTTTATGTCACGTGTTCGACTAAACATATTTAATATTGAAAAGGCATTTATGAAGTCATTAGGCATTTTAACTTTATTAAGAAAACGGATGTTTAACTCTAACATCTTTTACTTAGAAAAACTAGTTATAAATAGGGATTAACCAATTGCATCATGATTAAAGAAAACCGGATTAGAATCTAATCACTTTTTATTCATAAAAGCATTGGAATAAGAATTAGTCAAGATTAACATGCATCTTGAATGTTAAAACAAGTAACAGGTGATACACATGCTAACACATAAGTTATGGTGAAACGAACTAGAACGGCACTAACGAACTATCAACGCACAAGAGAATCTTAAGGTGGGTTTAGGAAAACTAGTCTACGTAGAGAATTAGATCGAAGGACAAGAACTGAGTAAAAGGTAAACTAAACTAGTTGATAAAGGAACCGATAACAAGATTATCTCTGAAGAAAGGTATAGCTACGAAAGGTTGAGCATAAGAACATAGTTGATTTATAAAAAGACAACCTAACAGAGATGGAATAGACATCAACTAGCTAGATGCTGATATACAAGATTCATGAAACAAGAGTGATAAGATTATTTGATAGGCAAATGAGCAGTGCAAACTACTCACACGGACAAAGCTACCGAGCTAAACGTAAACTCTAAGTCTTGATTAGATGCACACGGTTTAGCTTGGGGCTAACACTAGAAAGGTTTAGAGCCTCGACAAACTTGATCAAAAGAGATACCGAGATAAAGGCGACACCGAACGTCTAACGAATTATTTGCATTTATGAGAGAACAAGGCTATGAGCTAGGTTCATTTTAATTAACAAAACAAATATAAAGGATATTTCGAAATAAAATACCCTATGTTGACATTAATGCAATATTAAATTTTTATTTATAAAACCGGTGTAAAGAACTAGTCAAGTTTTATTAATAAAGATTCATATATTGATTAAACCGATTAAACATTTAATTTAGAAAAACTAAACTATATGAACAATCTAAACGAAACTTTGTAATTCGAGTTCATCATATTATTATCAAAACGGTATTAAATTGGCTTTAATCAAGATTAACATTTATTTATAAAGCCGGAGTAAAAGCCTAATCAACTTTTAATTATAAAAGTTAATTAATCATTAAGCAAATTAACATTTGACTTATGGAAAACCGAGTAAAAGATCTAATTAGATTTTATTCATAAGAGCATGTAAAGTAATCATTAATCAAATTAAATTTGATTATGAAAAACGATATATAAATCTATATTGCTTTTATTTATAAAAGACATGCTTAGCTAGTCATTAATCAAAATTAATATTAATTTTATTTTCAGAAACAAAACATGGTGAAAACACACCACTAACGCGTGCTTTACATTATTATGGACCTAACGCAACTTGAACGGATTAAATCGGAGCTAAAACGAAAAAGATATGGCTTTCTAAAGATCTGAGGACCTAATTGTGAACGATTGAAAACTTCAGGGGCTTAACAAAGAAAGATCAGGGGCATATATATAATTATGTATATAAACCCGAGGGCCTTCATGCAAGATTATCAGGGTGGACGAAACCGAAAGATCTAAAAGGTTCGGGGGTTCCTTGAAGTTTGGCCAAGACTCAAGAAAAGGGATCTAGGGTTACTAAAAAGGACGGGGATCTAAGTGCAAAATCGCCACTTCATCTCCTACCTTCGGCCCGCCATGGGCGGCGGACGAGAGGGGCAGGGCCGTCGGCGGTGCCGGCGGTTGGAGCGGCCTCGGGCTCGTCCAAGGTGGGGAAAAGAGAGAGGAGACCGAGGGGGTTCGGGGAGTCGCTCACCACGGGCGGAGAGGGACAGCAAGGTGGCCGGCGGCGGACCTCCATGGCGGCCGGCGGCGGCTTCACGCGGCGGTGGTGCTCCGGTGCATCTCCCGGCGACGGGGAGCGGCGGAACGTGTACGGCTCGGCGAGGGGATGCTTGAGGCGACCTCGGTTTGCTCGGTGGGCGACGGGGCGGCGGATCGGCGGCGGCGGCGGCGGCCGGCCGGCTCCGGCGGCGGCGCGGATGGGGCGGCGCGCGCGGGGCGGCGCGCGCGCGGGCGGGCGCTAGGGTTCGCGCGCGGGGGTCGGCCTTGGGCGCCGCAATAGGGCGCGGGGACGCGGGGGCCCGGGCGCGCACGCACGCCAGGCTGCGGCGGCGGGCGGCGCCACGGCCATGCGGCCGGGCCAAAATGTTGATGGGCCTTGGCGGGCCTAAGGCCGGGCCGGGGTGGACCGGGTCGGGCCTTCGGGCTCGGCCCGGGGTAGGAAAGGATATGTTTTCTTCTTTTTTTTTCTCGAAATATTTTCCAGTGCAAAAGTAATTCCAGATAAAGTCCAGAAAATACTTTAAAGCACGAAAAATAGTCAGAAAATCCCAAAAATTCCAGGAAAATTCCTAGAGGTAGATTAAGACATGAACAATCCAAATAAAGCATTTGGTGCTCATGAAAAAGGTTTTCGAGCCTTCTAATAAATAGAAATAGCTCAAGGAAAATGAGAATAAATTCCAGAAAAATCCGGAAAATTCTCGGAAGGTTTTGGATAGCTCCTAATCGAAGTTTTGAAACCTTTTGCACTCAAGAACCACTAGATGCATCGGCATGAATGCAACACACATAACTTTTTATTTAATTTAGAAAAACAGACAAAGGATTTTTCCTATACTATATTTCCTGTAAAGAAAATAAATGTTGGGAAAAATTTTAAAATTATGAGAAAATCGTTATTTAATTATTCTTTCTATTCACATCCTGAAATTGGAAATTTCAGGGTGTGACAAATCTACCCCCCTTAAACGGAATCTCGTCCCGAGATTCGAAGAAAGAAGAAGCAAGGAGGAGGGAGATAAACAAGAACATTGCGATCGAAGTAGGTAGGCGGTCATCCTCTTTTGTTGATCGGTGTGAAACCTTTAATCTTTTCTTCAATGATTGTTGGGGTCTTCATCAGAATGAGCTAGGTGGGACAAAAGCAAGCACAAGGTGGGAAAGAAGGTATAGTGAGGTCTTCTTTTCTTCATCTTGCTCACTTTTACCTCACGACGGTGGCGGTAGCTTTTTGCTTGTCGACATTGGTGTTGTCTTCAATTCCTTCTTATGATGTCCTTCAAGCAATATCATTCCTCTCATATTACGAGAAAAACTTTCCAAGCCTAACTTATACCAACATCCTTAAATATCGTGGGTCTTGTCTTGCTTGTGTCGTTATCGCCATTCCCTCTTGAAATGACGATCTAGAAACTTCTTCGGGCATCCGTTGATAAAGTGTCCACCAGCTTTGCAATAGAAACAAGCTTTACTTTCCCTAACGTTTCGACGATTCCGTGGTGTCTCATAAATCACCGGTATTGTGACACCGTGAGGGTATTCTAGATATGCATCTTCATTGTGATCTTCGGGAAAACCTTGGGCTCGAGACATATGATGTAGGTGAGAGTTGTTATTGGCTTCCCCCGGATATTTCTTTTTTTCTCTTCTTACTCATGATCTCCTGTAGCTTGCTTTCTAGCCCAACGACTTTGTTGATTAAATCTTGTAGACTAGAGTATTCATGTAGGCTTAGTATACTTTGAAGATCTTCATTCAACCCTTTGATGAAATGCTCTCGTTTCTTCTTATCACTCTCGACCGATCTTGGGGCATACGGAGATAATCGAATAAACTTATCCTCGTACTCAGTTACCGTCATCTGTCCTTGCTTTAAGTTAAGGAACTCCTTCCTCTTGAGCTTCATCGCACTCACAGGGGTATGGCGTAAGATAAAGTTGTCTTTGAATCCCTTCCACACAATACTCTCAGGTTGCTGAGGTCCCATTGATGTAAGAATTCCACCATTCTGAAGCTGCTCCTATAAGCTGCCAAGATACATACAAAGCTTTCTCTCCATCATTGCATTGTACCATATCTAGCTTCTCTTCAATTGTCTTGATCTAGTCTTTAGCTTCTAAGGGGTATGTGGTACTGGAGAACATTGGCGGCTCAGTCCTCATGAACTCTGCATACTTATCATCTGAGGGAGGAAATGATAGCGCATTTGGGTTGTATCCATAGTCATCACCGTTCTCGTAGCTTTCTCCTTGGTTACCTCCTTCTTGGTTTTCCATCTGGTTGGTAGATAAAGATATGATCAGAAGGGGAACAAGAGTAGTGCAAAACGAGTGGGGGAGAACAAGGAGGTGGGAGGTACAAAACAAGAACCCAACTAGGCAACCGAGGTTACTTGCGGATGTAAGACCCACAATACACCAACACTCACTTCAAAGAAACGAATCAATCAAGTTCATTAAAACCAAGCATCATCATGCAAACACACAATTCCACCAATCAAGGCATAGCTAAGGGAACGACACTACACGTTATTAAATAAGTCAGGGGGTATCCTCCTAATAGATCAGATGTAGCTCCCAGCAGGGATCTCCATAAATAATGGATTTTTCCCAGATCAAGGAGTACGAAATTATGAGTTCAACCCAACTGGAATCACCTCAATCGGAGGTTCAGAACTCGAGATATGAATTAAACAAGATGGCTATGTCAGCAGTGTTGGCAGATTCTGAATGCTCCACTAATTCGTAGGTATCTCCCTGGATACAAAACGAATACTGTTGAATTTTGTACATAATGAAGCTCATGAAATTCCTGAACTACTCCAATTGAATTTACCTCAATCGGAGGTCCATAGCCCGAGATATAGAATATTGAAGGTAACTAGGTCAGCAGAGTTTACAGATTCTGATAGCTCCAATGTTTCGAGCATAGCTTCTGGAACATATACTGTATAGGGCTGAATTTTTGATAGAAATTCACATATGAAATTTAGGAACTAACCCAACTGGTTTCGTGCCAATCGGAGTTCTGTAGCTCGAGATAAAATTGAAACAGCGCTGATGTGTCGGAGAGCTGCGCGAGCAGATAGAATGCTAAGGGTAACAGTTCTACCCACGAATCAAGGGGGTGTTTATTGCTTGAGGGAATGAGTAGGCGAGGTTGAAGAGTTGTTCAAGGAGAGTGAAGATAAATATATAAGAATTCATGATATGGAGAAAAGAAGATGGCTAAAATATGAGATAATTCATCCGAGAGGTCAAGGATACGGTAAGAAGAGACTTTAGATCAAAAGAGACCTTAGGAAACATCCGTTGCTAACTAGGCTTACGTCCTACGGTCGATACGGCTACGATACCACTCTGTCACACCCGATTTTCCGAAGAAAACCAAGTGCTAGCTATATGTATGCCGGGGATCTAGTTTCATACATATAGTGACATCATAGTGAATAACGAAACAATATCACGTAATGAAAGAGAGATTATCGAGAGATTTACGACGGAATCTGGGAAACAACGGCTCCAAACTTCACAGGCAGTCGGCGGGGGTTGCGTACGCCTAGCACCGGCAACATCTTCACAAGACTTCAAAGTAGCTTCCTCCTTCTGAGCAACAATGTTTATAGCAAGGGTGAGCACTTGTCGTACTCAGCAAGTGTGGGGAAAGAATGAATGCAAAGGCTTTATAGTGGACTGGCTCAAAGCATTTAAGCAATTTTAGTTGGTCAAGTTTCATTAGCACCTGATTACTAATAAAGTATAAGTTTATACTCGTAACATCCCTCAAATTTGCTTTGAGGAATGTTAATTAATAAAATTGTGGTCTTAAAATTTTCGATGAATTGTTTGGGTGATTACTAAATCATTTAAGGATGTCTTCCTTTCCTCTCCCTTAATTCCTAGATTTATTTTGAGCTAAATGAAAATTCCTAGGAAATATAAAAATGTTAGTGTGAGAAACTTGGAGTTCTATTGGTGTTATTTGGAATTTATCGAGTGGGATTTCAAATTTGAATCCGCATTCAAATTTGAATCTAATTTAGAAAGGGGATTGGGAGAAAATAGAAAAGGGGAAAGGGGATTGCTTCGGGCCGCGAGCCCAAGCTCTCGAAGTCCGTTGGGCCACCTCCATCTCTTTTTCCCCGCACGCCGCGACACCCCCTTCTTTTCCCTTTCCGGCCCAACACGGCCCGGCTAGCGCCGCCCGCCTCCCACCTACCGCAACCACCCCGGGACACCGACGGGTGGGACCCGTGTGACGCCGCCCCGGCGTCGGCCGTCTTCCCCCGTCACCCCCTTCCTTTTGCTTTTCCCTTTGCGCTTTGCGACGTCGCCGGCATCGCCGCCGCCCCCGCCGCCCGCCGCCGTCCGCGCCCGCCGGAGCGATCCGCGCCGTCCACGCGTCCCGCGTCCCGCCATGCACTATAAGAGGGCCGCCGCCGCACCACGGAGTAGCCGTAACCCTAGCCGCCGCGGGGGAGTTCACCCGCTCCACACCGCCCCTGCCCGCCGGAGAAGAAGGAGAAGGAGGAGGAGGGGAGGAGCCCCGGAGCTCGCCGCCAGCTCGCCGTCGACCGCGCGGAGCCGGAGGCCCACTCGAGGGAGCCCGAGGACGCCGCGAAGCCAAGGACCGCGACGCCCCGCTTCCTCTCGCCCCGCGCCGCCGTACCGCGCCGCCGCCTCTACCGGCCGCCTCCATCCTCGTCTCTCGCACCATCATTCTTCACCGCCGCCGCGCGCGTCGCCCGTGGCCACCAAGGTGAGGCAAACCCCCCTCGCCCTCCGTGGTTGACCCGCCTTCGAGCCGCGGTCCCCTTGCGCACGCCATGCCGACCTCGCCGCCGCGCGCGCCGCCGGCCGGTGATGCCGGCCATCGTGCCGGGCCGGGAGGCTTGTCTTTGCGGGTGCCACCGCCGCCGTCGCCGCGAGCGCGCGCTCTCGCCGCCGTTTCCCTTTTCTTTCCGTACCGCACCGTCCTCGCGCGGCCGACGCGCGTCGCGCCGCCGTCGAGCTCCCGGAGCGCCGCGCCGCCGGCCCGCTCGGTTCCGTTCTACACGCGCATGAACACGTTGCACCCACACGAGCCCGCACCTCGATCGCCTCGGCGCACGGCCACCGCGCGCACGCACGCGGGGCCCCCCCCGGGCCGGAGCCGTGCCCGCGCCGTGCGCCGCCGCCGGCCGCGCGCTCGCCGCGGAGGGCAAGGGCCGTTCCGGGCAACTTAGGGGGGGAAAGCCCCCGCCTTTGGCGATTATGCGCCCGTCGGACCCGTCTCGACCACAAGCCGAGCGCCGGACTTCGATGAGAGCCGTCGCCGGCGACCCTCGCCGCACCGCCACCCACACCGTCGCCGCCGCTCCTTGCCATGCCGCGCCGCCGCCCATCCTTGACCAAGACCGCGCACGGGTAAGGGGTAGACCAAGCCTCGCCGCGCCTCACCCTCGCTTCGGTCGCATGTGGGGCCCGGCCGAGCGCACCTCGCCGCCGGCAGCCGCCGCGCGCGCCGCCGTCTCGGGCATCCCGTCGAGCACATCACGCACGGGGGGAAGGGGTCCCTAGGCTCTACACGCACGAGCGCCTACACACGCGCGCGGCGCGCGGCGCATCCGCGGGATGCGGTGCGGCCCGCCTCTCACGGCCCCGGCCGCACGAGAGGCCCACACCGCGGCCGGCCCGCACGGCGGCCCGGCCGGACGGCCGCGGGCGGCCGGTGGGAAGCCAAGCCCCCACCGCGGGCCACGGGGACCCCGGCCGCGAGCCGGGATCCGGGGATCCCGTGCGGCCGGTCGGATGGGAAGGGTTTTCTTTTAATTAAAAATTCCCGAGAAAATTCCTTTTCTCTTCTAAAAATCCTAGAAAATCCGTTTTATCTCCGAAAATTACGAAACCTCTTCCGAGAAAATATCTAAAATCTCGAACTACGGGTTGGGATAGAGTTTGTTCCCATTTTGGATCTTTATTGCTCTTATTTGGATTTAAGTTGCAATAGGGCCGCCGTTTATTTCCTTTTTCGCGCTACTAGGAGCGGGAGGAGCCGAGAGCCGAGCCGGAGTACGACTACGCCGACGACTTCGCCGCGGAGGACTACCCGACCCCAGGTTCACGCCCGACCGATTCTGAACTACCCATTAGGCATTGCTGAGTAGTATTGCTAGCGCTTTAATTTATATATATGCATGTGATGAACCTTGCACTGCCTCTTTATTTACCCTGTCCTTGATTGTCCTACTACTACTATATATATGTTTATGTGGGCGTGTATGTGCGCCGAGCTTCGCGATGCATGTGTTGGGATGGGAGTAGTGGTTCTTGGCGTGTGTGGGGTAAAAACCGGCAGGAGAAGGCGTTTTGGGTACTTTGGCGGGGGTGAGCTCGAAACAACCGATCTGGGATCGGGGATAGGGGTGCACTCCTCAGTGCAACCCTCTCGTTGCGGTTTTCGGAGCCTAGGTGTTGGGGTTTTTCGTGCGCTTGGAGGACATGAGCTCGCCCCGTCCGAAATCGAGTGGATCAACTTGTTTATAGGACATCGTACACACCACCCCGCCGAGAGTGGGGATAGGGCCGTGTTGAGCTCGGCAAGTGCGGAACCATACCCGCCTAGGAAGGATAGAGGGTATCCGTGGGGGAGCGGTGGAGGTGAGACCACCCTCTCGGAGCGTCTCCCGTGTGGCCACACGGGAGCATTTCACGATTCCGGTCTTTGTCTTCCCTTGCGGAGAGGACCGCTTTGAGGGCCGGATGCGGGGGTGGGTACGTAACTACCGAGAGTTCGCCGGTAGGATGGGCTCGGTCGGCCGTACACCGGCCGGTACCATTCCGGGATGGGTACGGGTGTACACGCTCTCGCAGTTGTTCGATCTATAGCTATAGCCGCGTCCTCGGTTATGGACACTGCCTAGAAGACATGTTCGTTCCTCATGTTTTGGGATTTCTACCTCCCCCTTATAGATGAGAGTGTGGTGAGCCGTGGTTATAGCCGGCTAGAGGAGAGAGGCTCCATCTACCTCGTTGATCCGGTTGTAATCATTGAGGTGCGAGGAGAGGAAGTTCTCGCATCGCCCCTAGACGAGAGTAGGAGTTGGGACGGGCCTTCTCGGGTGACCGCTTGGATCGGGATGTGTTGAGAGACTTGGGTTTTGGGATATTGTTGGAGATACCTTGTTTATACTTTGCTACTGCTGCTTAGGAAACCACAGCCGATTCCTTGTTTACTCTCTTTTCCCCTTTAGATATTAGGCCACTTAAAGCTGCATACGGTTGGTGACGTGGACCTATCCCGCTCCTTGGGGATAGACTTTGGGTGTGCGGGTACGAGTCCGACTTCGACCGCAACGCCGACGGATGGTACGGCCCGAGGGATACGTCGCTTCGCTCGAGCCGCCCGTGGCGGGAAGAATTAAAGATGGAGACCCTTCTGAGAAGATAGCTACCGTTGCGTAGAATTTTCACTCTGATTCAGCCAAGAGGCTTGTAATGATGTACTCCATAATGGACATGTAATAAATTAATGTACTATTAACTTTATGTGATGCGATGTATGACTTTGTGTATCATTCTGTGAGACGTTCTGTACGCGATAGCCACCGATCCGGGGACTATCGCGATGGTACGGATTCGGGTTTTCTATGAAAATCCGGGGTTTTACGAGTGGTACCGCAGCCATGCTTGACCGTAGCACGTATCCCCAGGAAAGGTCGATAGAGATAGGACTCTATACGCTCTACCTTTATAGTTATACCCTTGAGCTATATTATAAAACTCGTTCCCCCTTTGAAAATTTCTTACTCACCTGCGCTGACAGAAAATTTCTTGCGTTTCACAGGAGATGGAGCACCAGGTCGCGGAGATCACCCCCGAGACGTGCGGGGCGATCTGCCACTGGATGGAGAGGGCCCTTCTCAGGCTTGGAGTCCCTCCGACCTACGTCACGTACCGCGCCGAGTACGTACCGGCCGTGACTGGGCGGATGGTGCTCGCACGGTCGGCCGTGCTCCCTCACCCGAGTCTCCCCGGGTTTAAGGGAGAGGTGCGCGCGCTGCCGCACTCACCGTCGCGACCGCGCTCGACGTCGCCGCCCGCCGCCGGCCCCGGGCCGCCTACTCGCACGACCGCGCCTCCTTCGAGACCGGGACTCTTCGACCGCCGCCCGGGACTACGGCGCCTCGCACCGCTCGTGGACGGAGTTCCTTCGTACGAGGGGATCCGGGACGACGTCGACGCCGCTCCCCTTCCGCGAGACCGACGAGACTCGGTGGAGACCGCCGGCTACTTGGTCGACCTCGACAAGTACGCGCGCCGACCGGAGGACGAGTCACGTACCCTCTACGGCCGGGTCGGGGACGCCACCATCGACGCGCTCCCGCACCGCCCCGTTGCGCCGAGCTGGAGAGGGAGAACACCGCTCTACGCCACCGTGTTCGCCGGCCCGAGTTGAGCCTCGACCGCGCGACCACCGTCCCGCTGCGGTCCGAGAGGGAGAGGGGTGGACACCGGGGAGGAGATGCGCACGCCAAGGAGGACCTACGCGGGCCGACCGCGAGTCGAACGAGTGCCGAAGGACAAGCTCGAGCGCAAGGACGACCTGCTCACGGTGCGCGCTCACCGCTCGGGTGTGAGCGGCTCAAGGTGGAGAAGCTGGAGAAGAGCCGAGCGGACAACGTCGCCAACATCGCGTGGCTCATGCGCACGGCCGTCTACCTGAGGGACAAGGCCGAGAGACTGAGGAGGACTTGGGAGGACGCCGACTCACTTCGCGTGGACGAGCTCTTCGAGCTCAACGGAGAGCTACCCCCCGAGTCTCAGCGAGAGGTCCGCACTGAGACCTTCGAGCTGCACCAGTCACGCCTCAAGCTCCACCTGTGCCCGATGGCCCGTCTGCCGACCCCCGTCGAGACCGAGGAGGTTCGAGAGGCTCACGCCTTGGTGTCCGGATCTTTCCGCCGGACTACCCCACCGAGGACCGCTACCCCGTCACGTACCAGCGGGCACGCACGGAGTAGGGAGTTGAGCAGGAGGCATGACCTAGAGTAGTGTTCTATGCTAGTAGTTTCCATGAGATGTTCCATGCAGCCGCGAGCATGTTCCGGTGCATGAAGAGAGTCATGCCACACCATGTAGACACTACCCTTTTGGGATTGTACCGATGTATTAGATCGATGACTTGTTGCCGCCTACCCCAAGGTCTGAGTCAGCCTCAGGGGAGCAAGTGTAATAATCTTGTTTGATGTGTGCTTGGATCTTAATGGTGTTATTTGTGTCTTAATGCTTCTTCTCGCTTGAGTGTAGGTTATAATTAGAACTATTTTCTCGAATGCTTAAGGCTCATGTGTGAGTTGGTGAGTGACGTGCGTAAACTCCTTTCTTTTCCCTTATATTTTCGGAAGGATGTCGATCCGCCGCTCCAACGGGCCGATAGCTCGCCTCGAGGAGGCAGGCTGGCCGAGGAAGAAGCCCGGCGGGGGGCGTGGACGCGGCCGTGGCCGTGGCCGACCACCCCCGCGTGGAGGAGCCTTGGGGGCTAGGGCCCGAGGTGACGGAGCACCGCCACCGCCGCCCGAGAACCCTGAGGCCGAGGTTGAGCAAGGAGCAGCCGCGCAAGGCCGGCCCCCGAGCCGGAACGGCCCACCACCACCCCCACCCTAACTTGGTGGAAGTGATGGCGCTCCAGACTCAGCTGATGCAGAGGATGGCGGAGGCCATGGAGCACCGTGGCAACGGTGGGAACCGCGTCGCTCCGCAGGACGAGGACCTCACGCGGAAGATCGAGAGGTTCATCCGCCTGAAGGCCCCCACCTTCAGCTACTCGGATGACCCACTCGAGGCCGACGACCGGGCCGAGGGTGATCGAGACCAAGCTCGACCTCACCGTGCGCTCCGACGAGGAGTGCGTCGCTATCGCCGCGCACCCGGTCGGAGGGTCCCGCCAAGGCGTGGTGGGACAACTACACCGCCACCCACCCGAACCCGGCATTCATCACCTCGGGCCGGAGTTCGCGAGGCGTTCCGCGAGCGCACCTACCCGACGAGCTGCTGGTCCGGAAGGCGCGGGAGTTCCGCACCATGACTCGGGGGTGCGATGAGGGTCGAGGAGTACGAGCGTCACTTCATGAAGATGATGCGGTACGCCCCCGACGACACCAACACCGACCGAAGAAGCGAGCTTCGGTTCCCGCGAGGCCTCCACCACGGCCTTCGCCGGGCGCCGAAGGCAAGTGAGCACAAGTCCTCGCGCCATCTCGTCAACCGCGCCATCGCGGTCGAGGACGAGAGGAGGGGCCACGAGGAACGCATGAGGGGCAAGAAGAGAATGGGAGATCGGGATCGGCCGACCGATCCTTCCGGAAGCCGAGAAGCGGACGCAGCAACATGCCGAGGGGGAGCTACCGCCCGGGGCACAACCAACCTGGGCGTGGCTTCGGAGGTAGTGGACGTAGCCCGTTCCCCGGAGGGAGGAACCCCGGCTACCCCCAGCAGACTGGAGGCTACACCTGTGCTCCACCGAGCACCGCGTGGCCTGCCGCCGGAGGTTTCACCGTCACCTGCTTCGCGTGTGGCAAGCCGGGCCACAAGTCCTTCGAGTGCCCCGACAAGAAGGCTGCTGCTACCCCCGCACGGGCACCTGCTCCAGGAGGCCGACCTCCTCAGGCTGCACCGCCCCCGGCCGCCGGCCGTGGGAGGCTGAACCACCTCACTGAGGAGGAGGCTGCCGATGCCCCCGACGTCGTGATCGGTAAGTTTTTGGTTTGTGGTACTTCGCTCTGGTTCTCTTTGACACCGGTGCAACCGGGTCTTATATCACCTCTCGGTTCGTGAGTAATCTTTCCCTCCCTACAACCGCCCGAACGATGCCTATCATCACGAGCTCTCCCGCTCGGGGATATCCGATGCACTCTGCTGTGCAAAGGAGTGGAAGTGGTCATCCAAGGTCACACATTCTATGGGGATCTCACCGTGCTGCCTTCCCATGGTATCGACGTGATACTGGGAATGGATTGGATCACTGCTCACAAGGGTGTCATCTCCACTTCACCGAGGCCGGTGGCACTACCGCACCCCCGACGGGACAAGGGTGACCTTCGAGCCAATGAAGTCTCGAGACATACCGGCCGTATACAGCCTTCACACGAAGGCCATATCGGACGTGCGGGTAGTATGTGAGTACGAGGATGTGTTTCCGGAGGAGTTGCCCGGGGTGCCTCCCCGATCGTGACGTGGAGTTCGTGATTAACCCGGTGCGGGAACGGCGCCGATAGCTCGCAGTCCGTACCGTATGGCGAGAGGTTGAGCTGAAACCGCCGAAGGCGAGCCGGACTCGCTACTCGAGAAAGGGTTCATTCGGCCGAGTGCCTCACCCTGGGGTTCACCGGCACTATTCGTACCAAAGAAGGATGGGACGCAACGTCTGTGCGTCGACTACCGCGCCTTGAACGCGGTGACCATCAAGAACAAGTATCCGCTGCCCGGATTGACGATTTGATGGACCGGTACGAGGCAAGCCAAGTACTTCGAAGAAGATCGATCTCCGGTCGGGTTATCACCGGATGAAGATCCGCCGGAGGACATCCACAAGACGGCATTCGTGACCAGATATGGGCAGTATGAGTACACAGTCGTGTCGTTTGGTCTCACCAATGCCCCGGCATACTTCATGAACATGATGAACAAGGTCTTCATGGATGAGTTAGACAAGTGTGTCGTCGTCTTCATTGAGGATATACTGGTCTACTCCCAGACAGCAGAAGAGCACGAGGAGCACTTGAGGATCGTGCTGGGGAAGCTCAGGCAGCATCAGTTATACGCCAAGTTCAGCAAGTGTGAGTTCTGGATGGAGGAAGTCGCGTTTCGGGTCATGTGTTGTCGGCTAAAGGAGTTGTTGTAGATCCGAGCAAGATTGAGGCCGTATCGAAGTGGCAGTCACCGAAGTCCGTGACAGAGATCCGCAGTTTTCTCGGTTTGGCCGGGTACTACCGCCGGTTTATCGAGAACTTCTCCAAGATCGCCAAGCCCATGACCGAGCTGTTGAAGAGCAACACGCCGTATGTGTGGTCGGACAAGTGTGAAGCCAGTTTCCAGGAGCTCAAAACTCGTCTCACCACTACCCCGGTCCTGACCCTGCCCGACGCGAGCAAGGATTTCGTGGTGTACTGTGACGCGTCAAGGCAAGGACTTGGCTGCGTGTTGATGCAAGGAGGCAAGGTAGTGGCATACGCTTCACGACAGTTAAGGAAGCATGAGGAGAACTACCCGACACACGACCTCGAGCTAGCCGCTGTCATTCATGCGTTGAAGATATGGAGGCACTATCTGATGGGGAACAAGTGCGACATCTACACGGATCACAAGAGTCCGAAGTATATCTTCACCCGGTCGGAGTTGAATCCGAGGCAAAGGAGATGGCTAGAGCCGATTAAGGACTACGACCCGAGCATTCACTACCACCCCGGTAAGGCAAACGTCGTGGCCGACGCTCCGAGCCGCAAGCACTACCGCAACAACCCGATGGTGCGAGAGGAACAACCGGCCTTGCATGAGGAGCCGGAAAAGCCGAGCTTAGAGATTGTGGAGGAGGGGCGGTTGAACCGGTTGCGGGTAAAATACACACTTGAGGACCGAGATCCGCCAAGCTCGGAAGGAGTGCCCCGAGATCCAAGAGGTGAAGCGCCCGATGGAGAATGGCAAAGCGGTGACTATCGTCTCGACGAGCGAGGGTACACCGTGGCCGAAGGACCGCATCCGCGTGCCTCGGGACAAGGAGATTCGGGACTCGATCCTTAAAGAGGCCCACGATTCTCGGTACTCGATCCACCCCGGTTGTACCAAGATGTACAAAGACCCGAAGGTACGGTTTTGGTGGGAAAAGATGAGGGAAGACATTGCCGAATACGTCGCTCGATGCGACACGTGCCGCCGAGTGAAGGCCGAACACCGAGGGCCCGCCGGCTGCTACAACCGCTCGAGATACCCACGTGGAAGTGGGATGATATCGCATGGACTTCATTGTGGGGTTGCCACGCACACGTAAAGGAAATGACTCCATTTGGGTGATAGTTGATCGATTAACCAAGGTCGCACATTTCTTGCCGGTGAAGACGAACTACGGCGTGAGCCGACTTGCGAACGTATGTGGACAACATCCCGAAGCTTCATGGGGCTCCGAGGAGCATTGTGTCGACGGAGGCCCCCGAGTTCACACGCTCACTGGAAGAGCTTACACGCCTCCATGGGCACCCGGCCGAACTACGGCACGGCGTTCCACCCACGGACGGACGGTCGGACGGAGAGGGTGAATCGGGTACTAGAAGACTTGCCGAGAGCTTGTGCGTTGACCTATGGGACGGACGGGAAAAGAGCCCGTCATATGCCGAGTTCTCATACAACAACGGCTACCGAGCCGGCTTGAAGATGGCTCCGTTCGAAGCCCTGTATGGCAGAAAGTGTCGGACACCGCTGATGTGGTCCGAGGTGGGGGAGCGAACCTTTTTCGGTCCCGCCACTATTGTTGAGGCCGAGGAAAATGTCGCCAAGGTACGAGAGAACCTGAAGATAGCTCAGAGCAGGCAGAAGAGCTATGCCGACGCCAAGCGGAAGGACGTCTCGTTCGAGGTAGGGGATCACGTCTACCTGAAGGTGTCACCCCTCCGAGGCACGAAGAGGTTCCACATCAGGGGGAAGCTGTCCCCTAGGTACGTCGGGCCCTACCCTATTGTGAGCAAGGTCGGGAGGGTAGCTTACAAACTCGAGCTACCTCCGGAGCTTGCGGGAGTTCACCGGTGTTCCATGTTTCCCAACTTCGGAAGTGTGTGGTCGTCGAGAAGAGAGTGCTGCTCGGGCGCTCGACGTCCGAGAAACCCCGGAGTACTTGGAGTACCCGGTTCGGATCTGGACTCGGGCGGAGAAGTCGACTAGGAACACCACCACGCGCTTCGCAAGGTGCTGCGGAGTAATCACTCCGAGCGCGAAGCCACGTGGGAGAAGGAGTCGCGCATTGAGGGAGAAATACCCTCATCTCTTCGAAACGGAGGTAACTTCTTAATCTCGAGGACGAGATTCTTGTGAGGGGGGGGAGTTACGTAACATCCCTCAAATTTGCCGAGGAATGTTAATTAATAAAATTGTGGTCTTAAAATTTTCGATGAATTGTTTGGGTGATTACCAAATCATTTAAGGATGTCTTCCTTTCCTCTCCCTTAATTCCTAGATTTATTTTGAGCTAAATGAAAATTCCTAGGAAATATAAAAATGTTAGTGTGAGAAACTTGGAGTTCTATTGGTTTTATTTGGAATTTATCTGAGTGGGATTTCAAATTTGAATCTGCATTCAAATTTGAATCTAATTTAGAAAGGGGATTGGGAGAAAATAGAAAAGGGGAAGGGGGATTGCTTCTGGGCCGCGAGCCCAAGCCCTCGAAGTCCGTTGGGCCACCTCCATCTCTTTTTCCCGCACGCCGCGACACCCCCTTCTTTTCCCTTTCCAGCCCAACACGGCCCAGCTAGCGCCGGCCCGCCTCCCACCTACCGCAACCACCCCGGGACACCGACAGGTGGGACCCAGGTGACGTCGCCCCGGCGTCAGCCGTCTTCCCCCGTCACCCCCTTCCTTTTGCTTTTCCCTTTGCGCTTTGCGACGTCGCCGGCATCAGCGCCGCCCCGCTCGCCCGCCAGCCGTCCGCGCCCGCAGAGCGATCCGCGCCGTCCACGCGTCCCGCGTCCCGCCATGCACTATAAGAGGGCCGCCGCCGCACCACGGAGTAGCCGTAACCCTAGCCGCCGCGGGGGAGTTCACCCGCTCCACACCGCCCCTGCCCGCCGGAGAAGAAGGAGAAGGAGGAGGAGGGGAGGAGCCCCGGAGCTCGCCGCCAGCTCGCCGTCGACCGCGCGGAGCCGGAGGTCCACTCGAGGGAGCCCGAGGACGCCGCAAAGCCAAGGACCGCGACGCCCCGCTTCCTTCGCCCCGCGCCGCCGTACCGCGCCGCCGCCTCTACCGCCGCCGCCTCCATCCTCGTCTCCCGCACCATCATTCTTCACCGCCGCCCGAGCGTCGGCCCGTGGCCACCAAGGTGAGGCAAACCCCCCTCGCCCTCCGTGGTTGACCCGGCCTTCGAGCCGCGGTCCCCTTGCGCACGCCATGCCGACCTCGCCGCCGCGCCGCCGCCGGGTGATGCCGGCCATCGTGCCGGGCCGGGAGGCTTGTCTTTGCGGGTGCCACCGCCGCCGTCGCCGCGAGCGCGCGCTCTCGCCGCCGTTTCCCTTTTCTTTCCGTACCGCACCGTCCTCGCGCGCCCGACGCGCGTCGCGCCGCCGTCGAGCTCCGCAGCGCCGCGCCGCCGCCGCCTGCTCGGTTCCGTTCTACACGCGCATGAACACGTTGCACCCACACGAGCCCGGCACCTCGATCGCCTCGGCGCACCGGCCACCGCGCGCACGCACGCGGGGCCCCCCGTGCCGGAGCCGTGCCCGCGCCGTGCGCCGCCCGCCGGCCCGCGCTCGCCGCGGAGGGCAAGGGCCGTTCCAGGCAACTTAGGGGGGGAAAGCCCCAGCTTTAGGCGATTATGCGCCCGTCGGACCCGTCTCGACCACAAGCTGAGCGCTGGACTTCGATGGGAGCCGTCGCCGGCGACCCTCGCCGCGCCGCCACCCACACCGTCGCCGCCGCTCCTTGCCATGCCGCGCCGCCGCCCATCCTTGACCAAGACCACGCACGGGTAAGGGGTAGACCAAGCCCCCGCCGCGCCTCACCCTCGCTTCGGTCGCATGTGGGCCCGGCCGAGCGCACCTCGCCGCCGGCAGCCGCCGCCGCGCCGCCGCCGCCGTCTCGGGCATCCCGTCGAGCACATCACGCACGGGGGGGGAAAGGTCCCTAGGCTCTACACGCACGAGCGCCTACACACGCGCGCGGCCGCGGGCGATCCGCGGGATGCGGGTGCGGCCCGCCTCTCACGCCCCGGCCGCACGGAGGCCCACACCGCGCGCGCGCCCGCACGGCCGCGGCCCGCCGGATCGGCCGCGGGCGGCCGGTGGGAAGCCAAGCCCCCACCGCGGGCCACGGGGGACCCCGGCCGCGCGCGGGATCCGGGGATCCCGTGCGGCCGGTCGGATGGGAAGGGTTTTTTTTTAATTAAAAATTCCAGAAAATTCCTTTTCTCTTCTAAAAATCCTAGAAAATCCGTTTTATCTCCGAAAATTACGAAACCTCTTCCCGGAAAATATCTAAAATCTCGAACTACGGGTTGGGATAGAGTTTGTTCCCATTTTGGATCTTTATTGCTCTTATTTGGATTTAAGTTGCAATAGGGCCGCTGTTTATTTTCTTTTTCGCGCTACTAGGAGCAGGAGGAGCCGGAGAGCTGAGCCAGGAGTACGACTACGCCGACGACTTCGCCGCGGAGGACTACCCGACCCCAGGTTCACGCCCGACCGATTCTGAACTACCCATTAGGCATTGCTGAGTAGTATTGCTAGCGCTTTAATTTATATATATGCATGTGATGAACCTTGCACTGCCTCTTTATTTACCCTGTCCTTGATTGTCCTACTACTACTATATATATGTTTATGTGGGCGTGTATGTGCGCCGAGCTTCGCGATGCATGTGTTGGGATGGGAGTAGTGGTTCTTGGCGTGTGTGGGGTAAAAACCGGCGGGGAGAAGGCGTTTTGGGTACTTTGGCGGGGGTGAGCTCGAAACAACCGATCCGGGATCGGGGATAGGGGTGCACTCCTCGGTGCAACCCTCTCGTTGCGGTTTTCGGAGCCTAGGTGTTGGGGTTTTTCGTGCGCTTGGAGGACATGAGCTCGCCCCGTCTGAAACCGAGTGGATCAACTTGTTTATAGGACATCGTACACACCACCCCGCCGAGAGTGGGGATAGGGCCGTGTTGAGCTCGGCAAGTGCGGAACCATACCTGCCTAGGAAGGATAGAGGGTATCTGTGGGGGAGCGGTGGAGGTGAGACCACCCTCTCAGAGCGTCTCCCGTGTGGCCACACGGGAGCATTTCACAGTTCCGGTCTGTCTTCACTGCGGAGAGGACCGCTTTGAGGGCCGGATGCAGGGTGGGTACGTAACTACCGAGAGTTCGCCGGTAGGATGGGCTCGGTCGGCCGTACACCGGCCGGGTACCATTCCGGGATGGGTACAGTGTACACGCTCGCGCAGTTGTTCGATCTATAGCTATAGCCGCGTCCTCGGTTATGGACACTGCCTAGAAGACATGTTCGTTCCTCATGTTTTGGGATTTCTACCTCCCCCTTATAGATGAGAGTGTGGTGAGCCGTGGTTATAGCCGGCTAGAGGAGAGAGGCTCCATCTACCTCGTTGATCCGGTTGTAATCATTGAGGTGCGAGGAGAGGAAGTTCTCGCATCGCCCCTAGACAGGAGTAGGAGTTGGGACGGGCCTTCTGGGTGACCAGTTGGATCCGGGATGTGTTGAGAGACTTGGGTTTTGGGATATTGTTGGAGATACCTTGTTTATACTTTGCTGCTGCTGCTTAGGAAACCACAGCCGATTCCTTGTTTACTCTCTTTTCCCCTTTAGATATTAGGCCACTTAAAGCTGCATACGGTTGGTGACGTGGACCTATCCCGCTCCTTGGGGATAGACTTTGGGTGTGCAGGGTACGAGTCCGACTTCGACTGCAACGCCGACGGATGGTACGACGAGGGATACGTCGCTTCGCTCGAGCCGCCCGTGGCGGGAAGAATTAAAGATGGAGACCCTTCGAGAAGATAGCTACCGTTGCGTAGAATTTTCACTCCGATTCAGCCAAGAGGCTTGTAATGATGTACTCCATAATGGACATGTAATAAATTAATGTACTATTACCTTTATGTGATGCGATGTATGACTTTGTGTATCATTCCGTGAGACGTTACGTACGCGATAGCCACCGATCCAGGGACTATCGCGATGGTACGAGGATTCGGGTTTTCTATGAAAATCCGGGGTTTTACATATACCAACCCACAACTAAGCATAAGGTAAGAAATACGCCATAAGCACATGGCAACATAACCGAGAGAACACGATTTAAGTCCATCTTCAAGTTCAATTATCATGTGAGGGTCCGGGCCGCCCGTGACCGTGGGCACGGCTAATCGATCGGTTTTACACTCTGCGAGGTTGTACACTTTACCCACGGTTCGTGTTCCCCATGTTGCCCCGGGTTGATCGACCCTTAAACACTTCCGAGGTGAGTGGCTAGGGGTCCACTACGAAGCCTTTACAAAGGAAAGAAGAGAAACCAACGACCCCGCGACGATTCATACGGCACGGAGCGGACCATAACCCTCCCAAGTGGTCGCACCTTAGCAAAGGCTGCTACCCCAAAAGAACCGGGCTATACCCCTTCAACTCCGGCCCCCTGTGCCCCTCTCGGAAAAGAGCTATCGCTTAACCCACTCTCCTAATTAATTGGCCGAGCCGAGCCATGTGGACCGTGGTTGCACCGTTTTCCGGGTGGTTCTCCATGTTCCGATTAAACCATATGATCTTGTTATTAAACATCCAAAGATAAAGCATAAAGGTATAACATGATTCATAATTAATGTTCATTAAAACCACCATAACCCAGGTATAGCAACTAAGCATAACTACCCAACATAAAGATAAACCCGTTTGATCAAGGCACGGATAAATAACACTAGTCAAACCTTAAACATGGGTCCCATCATATTAATGCAAGCATATGCAATGAGTGATTAAATATAGTTCTTAGGACAAAAGATCAAGGACACACTTGCCTTTAACCAAAGTAATGTCGTTGCTCAGAATATCTTCACTTCAAGCTCTTCCAAACTTCTCGAACGGCGTTCACTCTAAGTGCATCAATCATCGAGCACAAACATACACAAAGGAAACAAACAAGCATACTAAGAACAAAACACCAATCATAAGAAAGCTTTAAAAGAACGCACTAAAGGATAGGCTTGATTAGATGGATCACTAAAGAACACAAAGGGTGCTTGGAAAGGCTTGGTTAACTTTAAAGAGATGGTCGCGGAAGATTGAGCAAGGACCGGAAAGATCACACTGAGATAGAGCTCGATTCTATGGTTACATAGGCGCAAGAAACGCTGAACACAAAACTAAGCTCAAAACTATCGTGAGATCATCAACAAACAACAAGAGACTACGCTTGGCATATTTTAATTAAGAAATCACGTGAAAGAATATTTCAGAGAAATACTCTATGTTACCATTAAACAAGTTACATTTAATTAAAGAAATCACGATAAACCTAATCATGTTTTATTTAGAACATTCGAGTAGAAGTTATGTCAAATTAACAATTACTTTAGAAAGATGAAGCAAGTATAAGATATCTAAACGAGTAACTTTATGTCACGTGTTCGACTAAACATATTTAATATTGAAAAGGCATTTATGAAGTCATTAGGCATTTTAACTTTATTAAGAAAACCGATGTTTAACTCTAACATCTTTTACTTAGAAAAACTAGTTATAAATAGGGATTAACCAATTGCATCATGATTAAAGAAAACCGGATTAGAACCTAATCACTTTTTATTTATAAAAGCATTAGAATAAGAATTAGTTGAGATTAACATGCATCTTTTAATATTAAAACAAGTAACAGGTGATACACATGCTAACGCATAAGTTATGGCGAAACGAACTAGAACGGCACAAACGAACTATCAACGCACAAGAGAACCTTAAGGTGGGTTTAGGAAAACTAGTCTACGTAGAGAACTAGATCGAAGGGCAACAACTGAGCAAAAAGGTAAGCTAAACTAGTTGATAAAGGAACTGATAACGAGATTAGCTCTAAAGAAAGGTATAGCTACGAAAGGTTGAGCATAAGAACATAGCTGATTTATGAAAAGACAACCTAACAGAGATGGAATAGACATCAACTAGCTAGATGCTGATATACAAGATTCATGAAACAAGAGTGATAAGATTATTTGATAGGCAAATGAGCAGTGCAAACTACTCACACAGACAAAGCTACTGAGCTAAACAGAAACTCTAAGTCTTGATTAGATGCACACGGTTTAGCTTGGGGCTAACACTAGAAAGGTTTAGAGCCTCTGACAAACTTGATCAAAAGAGATACTGAGATAAAGCTGACACCGAACGTCTAACGAATTATTTGCATTTATGAGAGAACAAGGCTATGAGCTAGGTTCATTTTAATTAACAAAACAAATATAAAGGATATTTCGGAAATAAAATACCCTATGTTGACATTAATGCAATATTAAATTTTTATTTATAAAACCGGTGTAAAGAACTAGTCAAGTTTTATTAATAAAGATTCATATATTGATTAAACCGATTAAACATTTAATTTAGAAAAACTAAACTATATGAACAATCTAAACGAAACTTTGTAATTCGAGTTCATCATATTATTATCAAACAGTATTAAATTGGCTTTAATCAAGATTAACATTTATTTATAAAGCCGGAGTAAAAGCCTAATCAACTTTTAATTATAAAAGTTAATTAATCATTAAGCAAATTAACATTTGACTTATGGAAAACCGAGTAAAAGATCTAATTAGATTTTATTCATAAGAGCATGTAAAGTAATCATTAATCAAATTAAATTTGATTATGAAAAACGATATATAAATCTATATTGCTTTTATTTATAAAAGACATGCTTAGCTAGTCATTAATCAAAATTAATATTAATTTTATTTTCAGAAACAAAACACGGTGAAAACACACCACTAATGCGTGCTTTACATTATTATGGACCTAACGCAACTTGAACGGATTAAATCGGAGCTAAAACGAAAAAGATATGGCTTTCTAAAGATCCGAGGACCTAATTGTGAACGATTGAAAACTTCGAGGCTTAACAAAGAAAGATCGGGGGCATATACATAATTATGTATATAATCCCGAGGGCCTTCATGCAAGGTTATTAGGGTGGACAGAAACCGAAAAATCTAAAAGGTTCAGGGGGTTCCTTGAAGTTTGGCCAAGGCTCAAGAAAAAGGGATCTATGGTTACTAAAAAGGACAGGGATCTAAGTGCAAAATCGCCACTTCATCTCCTACCTTCGGCCTGCCATGGGCGGTGGACAGAGAGGGCAGGCCGTCGGCGGTGCCGGCGGTTGGAGCGGCCTCGGGCTCGTCCAAGGTGGGGAAAAGAGAGAGGAGACCGAGGGGGTTCTGGGGAGTCGCTCACCACGGGCGGAGAGGGGACGAGAAGGTGGCCGGCGGCGGACCTCCATGGCGGCCGGCGGCGGCTTCACGCGGCGGTGGTGCTCCGGTGCATCTCCGGCGACGGGGGAGCGGCGGAACGTGTACGGCTCGGCGAGGGGATGCTTGAGGCGACCTCGGTTTGCTCCGGTGGGCGACGGGGGCGGCGGATCGGCCGGCGGCGGCGGCGGCCGGCTCGGCCCGGCGGCGGCGCGGATGGGGCGGCGCGCGGGGCGGCGGTGCGCGGGCGGCGGCGCGCGCGGGCGGGCGCTAGGGTTCGCGCGCGGGGTCGGCCTCGGGCGCCGCCTATAGGGCGCGGGGACGCGGGGGCCCGTGGCGCGCACGCACGCCCAGGCTGCGGCGCCGGCCGGCGCGCCCGGCCATGCGGCCGGGCCAAAACGCCGATGGGCCTTGGCGGGCCTAAGGCCGGGCCGGGGTGGACCGGGTCGGGCCTTCGGGCTCGGCCCGGGTAGGAAAGGATATGTTTTCTTCTTTTTTTTCTTACGAAATATTTTCCGGTGCAAAAGTAATTCCAGAAAAAGTCCAGAAAATACTTTAAAGCACGAAAAATAGTCAGAAAATCCCAAAAATTCCAGGAAAATTCCTAGAGGTAGATTAAGACATGAACAATCCAAATAAAGCATTTGGTGCTCATGAAAAAGGTTTTTGAGCCTTATAATAAATAGAAATAGCTCAAGGAAAATGAGAATAAATTCCGAAAAATCCGGAAAATTCTCGGAAGGTTTTGGATAGCTCCTAATCGAAGTTTTGAAACCTTTTGCACTCAAGAACCACTAGATGCATCGGCAGGAATGCAACACACATAACTTTTTATTTAATTTAGAAAAATAGACAAAGGATTTTTCCTATACTATATTTCCCGTAAAGAAAATAAATGTTGGGAAAAATTTTAAAATTATGAGAAAATTGTTATTTAATTATTCTTTCTATTCACATCCCGAAATTGGAAATTTCGGGGTGTGACACATAGCCATTGAGATTCTCTGACACAACTGCTCCGACGCTATGCACCGACGGTGCATCGGATCATCCGGTGCTGAAGACCCCGCAACCAAGTCGCCTCTG
The DNA here is from genome assembly GCA_947561735.1 of Cenchrus americanus. Taxonomy (NCBI): domain Eukaryota; kingdom Viridiplantae; phylum Streptophyta; class Magnoliopsida; order Poales; family Poaceae; genus Cenchrus; species Cenchrus americanus. The sequence continues at coordinate 263,428,164 of OX387239.1, forward strand.
TTAGTTTTCACGCGACCGTCGGATAGACCGACGCTTTACCTTGACCAAGACGTCGGATCATCCGGTGCTGAAGGATTCGTCTTGGCGCGTCTCTGTCTTGATTCAAACTGAGCGTCGGATAGACCGACGGTGTCCTCACTCAGACCGTCAGATCATCCGGTGCTACTGTCTTCGCTGCTCTTCCTCTGCAACTCATCCGACGCTACTAGAAAATGGACTGTCGGTTCATCCGACGGTGCCTAGGTTTTCACCATTGTACCAACTCGTCCGACGATTGCGCCGACGCTTGCTATTTAGGTACTGTCGGTTCATCCGACGGTGTCCTTTTCCTTCTTTTTCTTCGCGTCTTCAACTAAACATACTTAACATACTTAACATGCCATCACTTATAGCCTCAAAATATATACTAAGTCCTCAAATTTTCTGTAAGTAACCTAACATGTCCATGGTATGTTAATTTGTGGTATGACATGTTAGCTTGGGCATGGTATGTTAATTTGTGGTCACATCCATGGGACCTAGGAATGGCTACAAAGACATGCTAGACAATGTGGTTAGTCCCATTACTTGTGTTAGCATGAATCACCAAAATCAACTCGAACAAATGGCAAATGGGGCCATGTTCGCTACACCTATCTGCTACCCCCACCACCGTAGGGTTACTGAATGTTATGCCCCCGCTTCCTTCACTAGTATTCTTCTTCTTCTTCCCTACCCTTGCCTGCAGATAAGGTCTCGAACGTCTAGAAAATTGGTCCCAAGGGTTCTGTTTTCCTTCGGTAGCGAGCTTTGCATCCTCCTCCTCCCACTCTTTCCTTTTACCACGATAACTTTTGCTGCCCGTCTTTGTGGCTTATTATGTAATGCTCTCTTTTGTTTCATCTCCTGGCTCAATTGCTGAAATGAAGGAGAATTGGTTTCCTGCACAAACATGTCCCAGTCTTGTTGCTGCAAAAAGGCATGCTTCACAAAGGGAGTCTCCTCTTCACTCACATATTTTTTTCTTAAATGGGCCTTGAACCGCCGTTGCAAGGTTCCAATCTGTGATATAGCTGCTTTAACTGCCTTCTTGCAAACAGATTCTTCCAGATTGGCTAGGTAATCTAGCTTTTCCTCTAAAACTGTAAACATATGGTCCTTCTTAATTGGTGAGAGATGTCACACCCGGCCCAATTTGGATGGCCCATGAGCAGGTGCGCGTGTTTAGTGCCACATTGCTAGTTGAGCAAGGGTGAAGCTAACTTATAAGCCTTTGTCCACCAGCCATACCACCCTCGGGTTAGCCCTTTTACATGAAGCGAGGACGAAAGTGTAAGGAGGGTGCTATGTGTATGCGTGCTCTCCCCTACGGAAGGGCTGGGCAGTGCGGCTTTGGTGGGCGGGGTGTTACAAATGGTATCAGAGCCGACCCTCACGGTTGCGAGTACAGGTCAGTGTGCAGACATAGGGTGCATAGCGCGTGTGGGCTTGAAATGGGACACACGACATGGCATATGGGTCGGCACTGGACGTACTCTCGTGCGCTAAGGAAGGTTCCTAGACATTTGCTCGGGTCAGTGTGCAGACATATGCATGCGCGTGTGGGCCTGGGATGGGACACATGGCATGGCATATGGGTCAGCACTGGACGGGTGAGTTGGACCGACGAGGACGTCAGGTTCTTTGAGGGGGGGGTGAATGTCACACCCGGCCCAATTTGGATGGCCCATGAGCGCAGGTGCGCGTGTTTAGTGCCACATTGCTAGTTGAGCAAGGGTGAAGCCAACTTATAAGCCTTTGTCCACCAGCCATACCACCCTCGGGTTAACCCTTTTACACAAAGTGAGGACGAAAGTGTAAGCATGGTGCTATGTGTACGTGTGCTCTCCCCTACGGAAGGGCTGGGCGGTGCGGCTTTGGTGGGCGGGGTGTTACAAGAGATCATCAACCGCCTTGTTGATTAACACCCTCTCCCGAGCAATGAGACCACAGACCAATACAAATCTATCCCTCGCAGCATCTGGGGTAGGCCAAAAATTGGCATCAAGTCCGATTGCGATCAACTTGTCTTCCGGCCATTTGGTTTGTGTCCTTGACCCGCGGGATCGAGTACTACTCGCAGCAGTCTGTGCTGAGTGACCCTATGAAGAAGGTTCACCGACGATGGGTTGTGATGATGCACTGGAGGTAGAGGAGTTTGTTGTTGTGGGAGACTGCATAGATGATATGTCAGGTTTGTCAGTAGAGCAACATAAGCAAGATTGAAAATCTAAACTTAAATCTTATTAGATAAATTCGTTTTCTCTAACAGGAAAAATAGCTGATACAGTCGTAAATAAAATCAACATAGACATACACAGTTCATATTTTACTTAATTAGCATACAGGGATAGGTGCTAACCATTTTGACAGGGACACAACAATATGCTTATATATCAAAGCAGATAATAAATTCCTTCAACTGCTTCCTTGTCCAACTTGAGCAGCGGTCGATTGTGTGTTCCATATGTATATGCAACAGGAGGATAAAGCAATGGTCATGACATTATATATGACAATAGTGAAACAACACTCACAACACATCATGACACCAACAATAACAATATATATGATAGTAGTGAAACAATTAACACTCACAACAAAGCATAAGACAGTCTAGTTATCACTACCTTATAAACCATTGCGATGCAATTCCCACTGACATTATGTGGCCATCAGAATTAAAGTATGCTAACAGGTCCAAAGCAAAACTGTCAATCTGGTACATTCAAAGCATATAAGAATTAAAGTATGCTAACATCCTTTATGCTTTTCATGAATTTACAATGCAAAAATTATAGCACCAGGAACATGAAAATGAATTTCAACATTTCATATAACTTCACCTGTTAGCAACAATTTATTCAAAACAGACTTGGAGCAACAAAATCCATCCATCAAATCCATAGTCAATCAATTGAAGATGAACTATTAAGACATGTCTCCGTAACATCCCTCAAATATATTGAGGAATGTTAATTAATAAAAATGTGGATTTACAATTTTCGATGAATCATTGGAGTGCATGTCAACTTAATTAAGGATGTCTTCCATTTCTCTCCTTTAATTCCTAGATGTATTTTGAGATAAATGAAATTCCTAGGAAATATAAAAATGTTAGTGTGAGAAACTTGGAGTTTTTTTGGTTTTATTTGGAATTTATTTGAGTGGGATTTCAAATTTGAATCTACATTCAAATTTGAATCTAAATTAGAAAGGGGTTTGGAAGAAAATAGAAAAGGAGAAGGGGATTGCTTCTGGGCCGCGAGCCCAAGCTCTCAAAGTCCGTTGGGCCACCTCCATCTCTTTTTCCCCGCGCGCCACGACACCCTCCTTTCTTCCCTTTCCGGCCCACCGCGGCCCGGCCTAACGCCGGCCCGCCTACCACCTACCACGCCCGCACGGGTCGCCGCCGGTGGGGCCCGCATGACGTCGCCCCCGGCGTCACCCCTTCTTCCTCCCGTCACCCCCTCTCTTTTCCCCTTTTGCGACGTCGCCACGACCATCGCCGCCGCCCCCACCCGCCCGGCGCCGTCCGAGCCCGCCGGAGCCATCCGCGCCGTCCACGCGTCCCGCGCCCCGCCATGCCCTATAAGAAGGCCGCCGCCGCGCCTCAGGGCAGCCCCAACCCTAGCCGCCACGGGGAGTTCGCCCCGCTCCACACCACCTCTCGCGCCGCCGGAGAAGAAGGAGGAGGAGGAGGGGAGAAGGAGACCCGGAGGCCCACCGCCAGCTCGCCGCCGACCTCGCGAAGCCGAAGGACCGCACGTGGGAGCCCGAGGACGCCGCGAAGCCAAGGACCGCGACGCCCTCGCTTCCTCTGCTCCGCCCCGCTTCACCGCCGCCTGCACGTCGGCCCGTGGCCACCAAGGTGAGGCAAAGCCCCCTCACCCCTCTGTGGTCGACCCGGCCTTCGAGCCGCGGCGCTTTGCACTCGCCCGTACCGCTCTTGCCGCCGCGCCGCCGCCACCGGTGATGCCGGCCATCATGCCGGCCGGGAAGCTCTTTTGTGCGGAGTGCCACCGCCGCCGTCGCCGCAAACGCGCACACGCGCCGCCGTATACCTTTCGACCCCGCACCGTCCTCACGTCGCCGACGCGCGTCACGCCGCCGTCGTGCTCCGCAGCGCCGCGCCGCCGGCCCGCCTGACCCCGTTCCACGCGCGAGCGAGCGCCCGCCACCCACACACGCCCGGCAACACGACCGCCTCGACACCCTAGCCACCGTGCGCACGCACGCGAGCCACCCCGAGGCCGAGCCGTGCTCGCACCGCGCGCCGCCGCCGGCCGCAGCTCCGCCACGGAGGGCGGGAGCCGTTCCAGGCAACCTAGGGGGGGAAAGCCCCGGCCTTAGGCGTTTTCGCGTCCGTAGGACCCGTTCGCAACCAACCAAGAGCGCCGGGCATTGATTAGCGCCGTCGCCGGCGACCCTCGCCGCCCATGCCCGTCGCCGCCGCTCCCCGTCTCGCCGCCGGCCGCCCATCTTTGGCCAAGGCCGCTCACGAGTGGGGACAAAATCGAGCCCCGCTGCCCCTCGTCCTTGTTCCGGTCGTCCGCTGGCCCGGCCGAGCGCGCCTCGCCGCCGGCGAGCCGGGCCGCCGCGCCTCCGCCCGTCACGGGCATACCATCAAGCACCTTACGCGCGAGGAGGAAACCCCGGGGGTTTAGCTCGCACACAGACGCCCTCACGCACGCGTGACCGCGGGGGATCCGGGGGGGATCCCGTGCGCCCGGCCAATCGCGGCCAGGCCACACGGGCGCCGCACGGCCGCGCGCCGCGAGGATCCACCCCGGATCCGCCGCGCGCCGCGCCACGCGGCGCCGCGTGGGCGGCCACGCAAGCCACCGCCGGCTTAAAGCCGCCGGCGTGGCGCCACCTCGCCGGCCGTAGCCGGCCACTCGCCTAGCTTAAAGCTAGGTTCGAGCCAGCCGGAGCTATCCTATAGCTAGCTAAGAGTCCGCAATATTGTATATGCGTATTTTAATTTCGTAAATGTATTTTATCTTTGGAAATTCATAATAAATCCGTTTTAACTCCGAAAAATATGAAACTTCTTCGAAAATCTTCTAAAAACCCAAACTTCGTGTTAGACTAGGGTTTGCCTCTTTTTGGATCTTATTTGCTCTTATTTGGATTTAAGTTGCTCTAGGACCGCTATTTATTTCCTTTTTCGCGCTATTAGGAGCAAGCAGGAGCCGAGAGCCGAGCCGGGAGTACGACTACGCCGACGACTTCACCGCGGAGGACTACCCGACCCCCGTGTTCACGCCCGACCGATTCCGAACTACCCATCGTGCATTGCCGAGTAGTATTGCTAGCGCTTTACTTTATGTATGCATGTTGATGAACCTTGCACCGCCTCTTTATTTACCCCCGTCCTTGATTGTCCTACCACTACTATATATGTTTATGTGGGCGTATATATGCGCCGAGCTTCGCGATGCATGTGTTGGGATGGGAATAGTGGTTCTTGGTGTGTGTGTGGGGTAAAAACCGGTAGGAGAAGGCGTTTTGGGTACTTTGGCGGGGGTGAGCTCGAAACAACCGATCCGGGATCGGGGATAGGGGTGCACTCCTCGGTGCATCCCTCCCCGTTGCGGTTTTCGGAGCCTAGGTGTTGGGGTTTTACGTGCGCTTGGAGGACATGAGCTCGCCCCGTCCGAAACCGAGTGGATCAACTTGTTTATAGGACATCGTACACGCCACCCCGCCGAGAGTGGGGATAGGGCCGAGTTGAGCTCGGCAAGTATGGAACCATACCCGCCTAGGAAGGATAGAGGGTATCCGTGGGGGAGCGGTGGAGGTGAGACCACCCTCTCGGGAGCGTCTCCCGTGTGGCCACACGGGAGCATTTCACGGTCCGGTCTTGTCTTCCTCTGCGGAGAGGACCGCTTTGAGGGTCGGATGCAGGGTGGGTTCGTAACTACCGAGAGTTCGTCGGTAGGATGGGCTCGGTCGGCCGTACACCGGCGGTACCATTCCGGATGGGTACAGGTGTACACGCTCCCGCGCAGTTGTTCGATCTATAGCTATAGCCGCGTCCTCGGTTATGGACACTGCCTAGAAGACATGTTCGTTCCTCATGTTTTGGGATTTCTACCTCCCCCTATAGGTGAGAGTGTGGTGAGCCGTGGTTACAGCCGGCTAGAGGAGAGAGGCTCCATCTACCTCGTCGATCCGGTTGTAATCATTGAGGTGCGAGGAGAGGAAGTTCTCGCATCGACCCTAGACAGGAGTAGGAGGTGGTGACGGGTCTTCTGGGTGACCAGGTGGATCCGGCCGTGTTGAGAGACATGGGTTTTGGGATATTGATGGAGATACCTTGTTTATACTTTGTCTGCTCGCATAGGAACCCCCGTACCGCTTCCTTGTCTACTCTCTTTTCCCCTTAGATGTTAGGCCACTTAAAGCCGCATACGGTTGGTGACGTGGACCTATCCCACTCCTTGGGGATAGACTTTGGGTGTGCGGGGTACGAGTCCGAGTTCGACCGCAACGCCGACGGATGGTACGACCGAGGGATACGTCGCTTCGCTCGAGCCGCCCGTGGCGGGAAGAATAAAGATGGAGACCCTTCTGAGAAGATAGCTACCGTTGCGTAGAATTTTCACTCTGATTCAGCCAAGAGGCTTGTAATGATGTACTCCATAATGGACTTGTAATAAATTAATGTACTCTTAACTCTATGTGATGCGATGTATGACTTTGTGTATCTATCTGTGAGACGTTACGTACGCGATAGCCACCGATCCAGGGACTATCGCGATGGTACGAGGATTCGGGTTTTCTACGAAAATCCGGGGGTTTTACGGTGGTACCGCAGCCATGCTTGACCGTAGCGCGTGTCCCTAGGAAAGGCCGATAGAAATAGGACTCGTACGCTCTACCTTTATAGTTATACCCTTGAGCTATGTTATAAAACTCGTTCCCTCTTTGAAAACTTCTTACTCACCTGCGCTGACAGAAATTTCTTGCGTTTCACAGGAGATGGAGCACCAGGTCGCAAAGATCACCCCCGAGACGTGCAGGGTGATCTGCCACTGGATGGAGAGGGCCCTTCTCAGGCTTGGAGTCCCTCCGACCTACGTCATGTACCGCGCCGAGTACGTACCCGCCGTGACCGGGGCGGATGGTGCTCTGCACGGTCGCTGTGCTCCCTCACCCGAGTCTCCCCGGGTTCAAGGGAGAGGTCTGCGCGCCGCCGCACTCACCGTCGTGACCGCGCTCGACGTCGCCCCCGCCGCCGGCCCCGGGCCGCCTACTCGCACGCACCGCGCCTCCTTCGAGACCGGGACTCTTCGGGCCGCTACCCCGGGACTACTGGCGCCTCGCACCGCTCGTGGACGGAGTTCCTTCGTACGAGGGGATCCAGACGACGTCGACGCCGCTCCCTTCCGCGAGACCGACGAGACCCCGGTGGAGACCACCGCCTACTTGGTCGATCTCGACAAGTACGCACGCCGACTGGAGGACGAGTCACGTACCCTCTACGGCCAGGTCAGGGACGCCACCATCGACGCGCTCCAGTACCAGCCCCGCTGTGCCGAGCTGGAGAGGGAGAACACCGCTCTACGCCACCGTGTTCGCCAGCTCGAGTTGAGCCTCGACCGCGCGACCACTGTCCTGCTGCAGTCTGAGAGGGAGAGGGTGGACACCCGGGAGGAGATGCTGCACGCCAAGGAGGACCTGCGCAGGCGACGCCGAGTCGAACAAAGCCGAAGGACAAGCTCGAACCCAAGGACGACCCGCTCACGGTGCGCGCTCACCCGCTCGGGTGTGAGCGGCTCAAGGTGGAGAAGCCGGAGAAGAGCCGAGCGGACAACATCGCCAACATCGCGTGGCTCACGCGCACGGCCGTCTACCTGAGGGACAAGGCCGAGAGACTGAGGAGGACTTGGGAGGACGCCGACTCACTTCGCGTGGACGAGCTCTTCGAGCTCAACGGAGAGCTACCCCCCGAGTCTCAGCGTGAGATTCGCACCGAGACCTTCGAGCTGCACCAGTCACGCCTCAAGCTTCACCTGTGCCCGATGGCCCGTCTGCCGACCCCCGTCGAGACCGAGGAGGTTCGAGAGGCTCACGCCTTGGTGTCCCGGATCTTTCCGCCAGACTACCCCACCGAGGACCGCTACCCCGTCACGTACCAGAGGGCACGCACTGAGTAGAGAGCTGAGCAGGAGGCATGACCTAGAGTAGTGTTTTATGCTAGTAGTTTCCATGAGATGTTCCATGCAGCCGCGAGCATGTTCCGGTGCATGAAGAGAGTCATGCCACACCATGTAGACACTACCCTTTTGAGATTGTATCGATGTACTAGATCGTTGACATGTTGCCGCTACCCCAAGGTCCGAGTCGGCCTCGGGGAGCAAGTGTAATAATCATGTTTGTCGTGTGCTTGGATCTTAATGATGTTATTTGCGTCTTAATGCTTCTTCTCGCTTTAGTGTAGGTTATAATTAGAACTATTTTCTTGATTGCTTAAGACTCATGTGTGAGTTGGTGAGTGACGTGCGTAAACTTCTCCCTTTTCCCTTATGTTTTCGTAAGGATGTCGATCCGCCGCTCCAACCGGCTGATAGCCCGCCTCGAGGAGGCGACGCCGAGGATGAAGCCCGGCGGGGGCGTGGACGCGGTCGTGGCCGTGGCCGTCCACCCCCGCGTGGAGGAGCTTTGGGGGCTAGGGCCCGAGGTGACGGAGCACCGCCACCACCGCCCGAGAACCCCGAGGCCGAGGTTGAGCAAGGAGCAGCCGAGCAAGGCCGCCCGAGCCGGAGCGACCACCACCACCCCCACCTAACTTGGTGGAAGTGATGGCGCTCCGGACTCGGGCCGATGCGGAGGATGGCGGAGGCCATGGAGCACCGTGGCAACGGTGGGAACCGCGTCGCTCCGCAGACGAGGACCTCACGAGGAAGATCGAGAGGTTCATCCGCCCGAAGGCCCCCACCTTCGCCTACTCGGATGACCCACTCGAGGCCGACGACCGGGCCGAGGGTGATCGAGACCAAGCTCGACCTCACCGTCTCGCTCCGACGAGGAGTGCGTCGCTATCGCCGCGCACCCGCCGGAGGGTCCCGCCAAGTCCCGGTGGGACAACTACACCGCCACCCACCCGAACCCGGCCATCATCACCGGGCCGGAGTTCTCGCGAGGCGTTCCGCGAGCGCACCTTCCCGATGAGCCGCTGGTCCCGAAGGCGCGGAGTTCCGCACCATGACTCGGGGTGCGATGAGGGTCGAGGAGTACGAGCGTCACTTCATGAAGATGATGCGGTACGCCCCCGACGACACCAACACCGACCGAAGAAGCAGCTTCGGTTCCCGCGAGGCCTCCACCACGCCCTTCGCCGCGCCGAAGGCAAGTGAGCACAAGTCCCCGCGCCATCTCATCAACCGCGCCATCGCGGTCGAGGACGAGAGGAGGGGCCACGAGGAATGCATGAGGGGCAAGAAGAGGATGGGAGATCGGGATCGGCCCGACCGATCCTTCCGGAGCCGCGGGCGGACGCAGCAACATGCCGAGGGGGGAGCTACCGCCGGGGCACAACCAGGCTCGGGCGTGGCTTCGGAGGAAGTGGACGTAGCCCGTTCCCCCGAGGGAGGAACCCCGGCTACCCCCGACGAGACCGGAGGCTACACTCGTGCTCCACCGAGCACCGCGAGACCCACCGCGGAGGCTTCACCGTCACCGCTTCGCGTGTGGCAAGCTAGGCCACAAGTCCTTCGAGTGCCCCGACAAGAAGGCCGCCGCTACCCCGCGAGGGCACCTCGCTCCAGGAGGCCGACCTCCTCGGCCGCGCCGCGCCCGGCCGCCGGCCGTGGGAGGCTGAACCACCTCACTGAGGAGGAGGCTGCCGATGCCCCCGACGTCGTGATCGGTAAGTTTTTGGTTTGTGGTACTTCGCTTCGGTTCTCTTCGACACCGGCAACCGGGTCTTATATCACCTCTCGGTTCGTGAATAAACTTTCCCTCCCTACAACCACCCGAACGATGCCTATCATCACGAGCTCTCCGCTCGGGGATATCCGATGCACCTGCCGTGCAAAGGAGTGGAAGTGGTCATCCAAGGTCACACATTCTATGGGGATCTTACCGTGCCGCCTTCCCATGGTATCGACGTGATACCGGGAATGGATTGGATTACTCGCCCACAAAGGTGTCATCTCCACTTCGCCGAGGCCGGTGACACTACTACACCCCGACGGAACAAGGGTTACCTTCGAGCCGATGAAGTCTCGAGACATACCGACCGTGTACGACCTTCACACGAAGGCCATATCGACGTACCGGTGGTCCGTGAGTATGAGGATGTGTTTCCCGCAGGAGTTGCCCGGGTTGCCACCGATCGCGATGTGGAGTTCGTGATTAACCCGGTGCGGGGAACGGCGCCGATAGCCCGCAGTCCGTACCGTATGGCGGAGGTTGAGCTGAAACCGTTGAAGGCGAGCTAGACTCGCTACTCGAGAAAGGGTTCATTCGGCCGAGTGCTTCACCCCGGGGTTCACCAAGACACTATTCGTACCGAAGAAGGATGGAACGCAACGCCCGTGCGTCGATTACCGCGCCCCGAACGCGGTGACCATCAAGAACAAGTACCCACTACCCGGATTGATGACCCGATGGATCGGCTAAGGCAAGCCAAGTACTTCGACAAGATTGATCTCCTGGTCGGGTTATCACCGGATGAAGATCCGCCCGGAGGACATCCACAAGACGGCATTCGTAACCCGGTATGGGCGATACGAGTACACGGTCGTGTCGTTTGGCTCCGACCAATGCCCCGCATACTTCATGAACATGATGAACAAGGTCTTCATGGATGAGTTGGACAAGTGTGTCGTCGTCTTCATTGACGATATCTTGGTCTACTCCCCGGACGACGCCAGAAGAGCACGAGGAGCACCGAGGATCATGCCGGTGAAGCTTAGACAAAGATCGCTTGTACGCCAAGTTCGGCAAGTGTGAGTTCGGATGGAGGAAGTCGCGTTCTCGGGTCATGTGTTGTCGGCTAAAGGAGTTGCGGTAGATCCGAGCAAGATTGAGGCCGTGTCCAAGTGGCGCTCACCGAAGTCCGTGACGAGAGATCCGCAGCTTTTCTCGGTTTGGCCGGATACTACCGCCGATTCATCAAGAACTTCTCGAAGATCGCCAAGCCCATGACAGAACTGTTGAAGAGCAACACGCCGTATGTGTGGTCGGACAAGTGTGAAGCCAGCTTCCAAGAGCTCAAAACTCGTCTCACCACTACCCCGGTCCTGACCCTGCCCGATGCGAGCAAGGACTTTGTGGTGTATTGTGACGCGTCGAGACAAGGACTCAGCTGCGTGTTGATGCAAGGAGGCAAGGTAGTGGCCTACGCCTCACGACAGCTAAGGAAGCATGAGGAGAACTACCCTACGCACGACCTCGAGCTAGCCGCTGTCATACATGCATTGAAGATATGGAGGCACTACCTGATGGGGAACAAGTGCGACATCTATACTGATCACAAGAGTCCGAAGTATATCTTCACCCGGTCGGAGTTGAACCCGAGGCGGAGGAGATGGCTAGAGCCGATCGAGGACTACGATCCGAGCATTCACTACCACCCCGGTAAGGCGAACGTCGTAGCCGACGCTCCGAGCTGCAAGCACTACCGCAAGAACCCGATGGTGCGAGAGGAACAACCAGCCCTTGCATGAAGAGCCGGAGAAGGCGAGCTTAGAGATTGTGGAGGAGGGCGGTTGAACCGGATGCGGGTGAAATACACACTCGAAGACCGGATCCGCCAAGCTCGGAAGGAGTGCCCCGAGATTCAAGAGGTAAAACGCCCGATGGACAATGGCAAAGCACCGACTATCGCCTCGATGAACAGGTACACCGTGGTCGAAGGACCGCATCCGCGTGCCTCGGGACAAGGAAATTCGGGACTCGATCCTTAAAGGGGCCCACGATTCTCGATACTCGATCCACCCCGGTTGTACCAAGATGTACAAAGACCCGAAGGTACGGTTTTGGTGGGAAAAGATGAGGGAAGATATTGTCGAATACGTCACTCGATGCGACACGTGCCGCCGAGTGAAGGCCGAACACCGCAGGCTCCGCCGGCCACCGCAACCGCTCGAGTTACCCATGTGGAAGTGGGATGATATCGCATGGACTTCATTGTGGGATTGCCGCGCACGCAAGGGAAATGACTCCATTTGGGTGATTGTTGATCGATTAACCAAGGTAGCTCATTTCTTGCCGGTTGAAGACGAACTACGCGCGTGAGCCGACTTGCGTAACCGTATGTGGACAACATCCTAAAGCTTCATGGGGCTCCGAGGAGCATTGTGTCGACAGAGGGCCTTAGTTCACCGCCCCGCCCGGGAAGAGTTTGCATGCTTCCATGGGCACCCGGCCGAACTACGGCACGGCGTTCCACCCACGGACCGACGGCCGGACGAGAGGGTGAATCAAGTACTAGAGGACTTGCCTGAGAGCTTGTGTGTTGACCTATGGGTCCGATTGGGAAAAGAGTCTATCATATGCCGAGTTCTCATACAACAACGGCTACCGAGCCGCCTTGAAGATGGCTCCGTTCGAAGCCCCGTATGGCGAGGAAAGTGTCGGACGCCGTTGATGTGGTCCGAGGTGGGGGAGCGAACCTTTTTCGGTCCCGCCACCATTGTTGAGGCCGAGGAAAATGTCGCCAAGGTCGTGGGAGAACACCGAAGATAGCTCGGAGAGCGAGAGGCGGAAGAGCTACGCCGACGCAAAACGAAAGGATGTCTCATTCGAAGTGGGGGATCACGTCTACTTGAAGGTGTCACCCCTCCGAGGTACGAAGAGGTTCCACATCAGGGGGAAGCTGTCCCCTAGGTACGTTGGGCCCTACCTATTGTGAGTAAGGTCGGGAAGGTGGCTTACAAACTCGAGCTACCTCCGGAGCTTACGGGAGTGCACCCGGTGTTCCATGTTTCCCAACTTCGGAAGTGTGTGGTCGTCGAGAAGAGAGTGCCTGCTCAGGCGCTCGACGTCCAGGAAACCCTGGAGTACTTGGAGTACCCGGTTCGGATCCTGGACTGGGCGGAGAAGTCGACCAGGAACACCACCACGCGTTTCTGCAAGGTGTTATGGAGTAACCACTCCGAGCGCGAAGCTACATGGGAGAAGGAGTCAGCCTTGAGGGAGAAATACCCTCATCTCTTCGAAACGGAGGTAACTTCTTAATCTCGGGGACGAGATTCTTGTGAGGGGGGGAGTCCTGTAACATCCCTCAAATTTATTGAGGAATGTTAATTAATAAAAATGTGGATTTACAATTTTCGATGAATCATTGGAGTGCATGTCAAACTTAATTAAGGATGTCTTCCATTTCTCTCCTTTAATTCCTAGATGTATTTTGAGATAAATGAAATTCCTAGGAAATATAAAAATGTTAGAGTGAGAAACTTGGAGTTCTTTTGGTTTTATTTGGAATTTATTTGAGTGGGATTTCAAATTTGAATCTGCATTCAAATTTGAATCTAAATTAGAAAGGGGTTTGGAAGAAAATAGAAAAGGAGAAGGGGTTTGCTTCCGGGCCGCGAGCCCAAGCTCTCAAAGTCCGTTGGGACACCTCCATCTCTTTTTCCCCGCGCGCCGCGACACCCTCCTTTTCTTCCCTTTCCAGCCCACCGCGGCCCGGCCCAACGCCGGCCCGCCTACCACCTACCACGCCCGCGCCGGGTCGCCGCCGGGTGGGGCCCGCATGACGTCGCCCCCCGGCGTCACCCTTCTTCCTCCCGTCACCCCCTCTCTTTTCCCCTTTTGCGACGTCGCCATGGCCATCGCCGCCGCCTCACCCGCCCGGCGCCCGTCCGAGCCCGCCGGAGCCATCCGCGCCGTCCACGCGTCCCGCGCCCCGCCATGCCCTATAAGAAGGCCGCCGCCGCGCCTCAGGGCAGCCCCAACCCTAGCCGCCACGGGAGTTCGCCCCGCTCCACACCACCTCTCGCTCGCCGGAGAAGAAGGAGGAGGAGGAGGGGAGAAGGAGACCCGGAGGCCCACCGCGCCCGCCGCCGACCTCGCGAAGCCGGAGGACCGCACGTGGGAGCCCGAGGACGCCGCGAAGCCAAGGACCGCGACGCCCTCGCTTCCTCTCGCTCCGCCTCGCTTCACCGCCGCCCGCACATCGGCCCGTGGCCACCAAGGTGAGGCAAAGCCCCCCTCACCCCTCTCGTGGTCGACCCGGCCTTCGAGCCGCGGCGCTTTGCACTCGCCCGTACCGCTCTTGCCGCCGCGCGCCGCCGCCGCCGGGTGATGCCGGCCATCGTACCAGCCGGGAAGCTCTTTTGTGCGGTGCCACCGCCGCCGCCGCCGCAAACGCGCACACGCGCCGCCGTATACCTTTCGACCCCGCACCGTCCTCACGTCGCCGACGCGCGTCACGCCGCCGTCGTGCTCAAAAGCGCCGCGCCGCCGGCCCGCTCGACCCCGTTCCACACGTGCGCGAGCGCCCGCCACCCACACACGCCCGGCAACACGACCGCCTCGACACCCTAGCCACCGTGCGCACGCACGCGAGCCACCCCCGAGGCCGGAGCCGTGCTCGCACCGCGCGCCGCCGCCGCCGCAGCTCCGCCACGGAGGGCGGGGAGCCGTTCCAGGGCAACCTAGGGGGGGGAAAGCCCCGGCTTTAGGGCGTTTTCACGTCCGTAGGACCCGAAACCAAGAGCGCCGGGTGTTGATTAGCGCCGTCGCCGGCGACCCTCGCCGCGCCGCCGCCCACGCCCATCGCCGCCGCTCCCCTGTCTCGCCGCCGCCGCCCATCTTTGGCCAAGGCCGCTCACGAGTGGGGACAAAATCGAGCCCCCGCCGCCCCTCGTCCTTGTTCCGGTCGTCCGTTGGCCCGGCCGAGCGCGCCTCGCCGCCGGCGAGCCGCCGCCGCGCCGCCGCCCGTCACGGGCATACCATCAAGCACCTTACGCGCGAGGGAGGAAACCCCGGGGGTTTAGCTCGCACACGGACGCCCACACGCACGCGTGACCGCGGGGGATCCGGGGGATCCCGTGCGCCCGGCCAATCGCGGCCGGGCCACACGGGCGCCGCACGGCCGCGCGCCGCAGGGATCCACCCCGGATCCGCCGCGCGCCGCGCCACGCGGCGCCGCGTGGCCGGCCACGCAAGCCACCGCCGCTTAAAGCCGCCGGCGTGGCTGCCACCTCGGCGGGCCGTAGCGACCGCGGCTAGCTTAAAGCTAGGTTCGAGCCGACCGGAGCTATCCTATAGCTAGCTAAGAGTCCGCAATATTGTATATGCGTATTTTAATTTCGTAAATGTATTTTATCTTTGGAAATTCATAATAAATCCGTTTTAACTCCGAAAAATATGAAACTTCTTCTCGAAAATCTTCTAAAAACCCAAACTCCGTGTTAGACTAGGGTTTGCCTCTTTTTGGATCTTATTTGCTCTTATTTGGATTTAAGTTGCTCTAGGACCGCTATTTATTTCCTTTTTCGCGCTATTAGGAGCGGCAGGAGCCGAGAGCCGAGCCGGGGTACGACTACGCCGACGACTTCACCGCGGAGGACTACCCGACCCCAGGTTCACGTCCGACGATTCCGAACTACCCATCGTGCATTGCCGAGTAGTATTGCTAGCGCTTTACTTTATGTATGCATGTTGATGAACCTTGCACGCCTCTTTATTTACCCCCGTCCTTGATTGTCCTACCACTACTATATATGTTTATGTGGGCGTATATATGCGCCGAGCTTCGCGATGCATGTGTTGGGATGGGAATAGTGGTTCTTGGTGTGTGTGTGTGGGGTAAAAACCGGTAGGAGAAGGCGTTTTGGGTACTTTGGCGGGGGTGAGCTCGAAACAACCGATCTGGGATCGGGGGATAGGGGTGCACTCCTCAGTGCATCCCTCCTGTTGCGGTTTTCGGAGCCTAGGTGTTGGGGTTTTACGTGCGCTTGGAGGACATGAGCTCGCCCCGGTCTGAAACCGAGTGGATCAACTTGTTTATAGGACATCGTACACGCCACCCCGCCGAGAGTGGGGATAGGGCCGAGTTGAGCTCGGCAAGTACGGAACCATACCTGCCTAGGAAGGATAGAGGGTATCTGTGGGGGAGCGGTGGAGGTGAGACCACCCTCTCAGAGCGTCTCCCGTGTGGCCACACGGGAGCATTTCACGGCTTCCGTGTCTGTCTTCACCGCGGAGAGGACCGCTTTGAGGGCCGGATGCGGGGGTGGGTTCGTAACTACCGAGAGTTTGCCGGTAGGATGGGCTCGGTCGGCCGTACACCGGCCGGTACCATTCCGGGATGGGTACAGGTGTACACGCTGCGCAGTTGTTCGATCTATAGCTATAGTCGCGTCCTCGGTTATGGACACTGCCTAGAAGACATGTTCGTTCCTCATGTTTTGGGATTTCTACCTCCCCCTATAGGTGAGAGTGTGGTGAGCCGTGGTTACAGCCGGCTAGAGGAGAGAGGCTCCATCTACCTCGTCGATCCGGTTGTAATCATTGAGGTGCGAGGAGAGGAAGTTCTCGCATCGACCCTAGACAGGAGTAGGAGGTGGTGACAGATCTTCTGGGTGACCATGCGGATCCGGGCTGTGTTGAGAGACTTGGGTTTTGGGATATTGATGGAGATACCTTGTTTATACTCTGCTGCTGCTGCATAGGAACCCCCAGCCGCTTCCTTGTCTACTCTCTTTTCCCTTTAGATGTTAGGCCACTTAAAGCTGCATACGGTTGGTGACGTGGACCTATCCCACTCCTTGGGGATAGACTTTGGGTGTGCAGGGTACGAGTCCGAGTTCGACTGCAACGCCGACGGATGGTACGACTGAGGGATACGTCGCTTCGCTCGAGCCGCCCGTGGCGGGAAGAACAAAGATGGAGACCCTTCTGAGAAGATAGCTACCGTTGCGTAGAATTTTCACTCTGATTCAGCCAAGAGGCTTGTAATGATGTACTCCATAATGGACTTGTAATAAATTAATGTACTCTTAACTCTATGTGATGCGATGTATGACTTTGTGTATCTATCTGTGAGACGTTCTGTACGCGATAGCCACTGATCCAGGGACTATCGCGATGGTACAGGGATTCGGGTTTTCTACGAAAATCTGGGGTTTTACACCTCCCTAATCCACCTTGACATGAATATATAGCAGATTGGGTGGACTACATTATAAACCACTGCGATGCAATTCCTAATGACATTATGTGGCCATCAGAATTAAAATATGCTAACAGGTCCAAAGCATATGTCGATCTGAGCATAGCAGAATTAAAGTATATGCTAACAGGTCCAAAGCATAACTGTCGATCTGGTACATTCAAAGCATAGCAGAATTAAAGTATGGCAACATCCTCGATGCTTTTCATGAATTTATAGTGCAAAAATTGTAGCACCTGGAACATGAAAATAAATTTCAACAGTTCATATAACTACATCTGTTAGCAACAATTTATTCACACAGACTTGGGGTAACAAAATTCATCAATCCAAACCACAGTCAATCAATTAAAGATGAACTATCTAGGCATGTCTCCCTAATTAATCCACATTGACATGAATATATAGCAGATCGATTTTGGTGGCCGATGAGAGAGAGGGCGTTGGGGGTTCAAGCAGGACTTACCTCTGTCGCGAATGAAGTAGTTGTTCTCGTGATTATCGGAGGGGCCGGATCCACGGAGGCTCGTGGCCTGAGGTGGTCGGCCGGCTCGTCGTTGTGGCCTAGGACGGCGTCGACGGATCCGCGTCAACCGTCTTTAGGTTGGTCGGCTGTACGTCCGCACGCCAGTAACCGCATCCTCGTCACCGTCATCACGCAGGGAGCGGTGGGGCTTGAGAAGAGCAGGGCTGCGGCGGGGAGAGTGTGACAACCCGCCCAGGAAAATACCGTACTATCGCCTAAACCAATCCACTTTGGTCATTAAGCGATAATAAAGTATCATCCTATCGTTAGTTGCCGGGTTAACACCCGGTAAATCACTTAAATAGCTACAAGGATCGATATATATGCATTAAAACTCACTCGAAGGCGAGTCCAGAGATACAACATAAATGACATCCAAAATTCACCTCGAGGGGTTTAATTACTACAAACTGAAGTTTTTGACATAAGACGTAGTTCAGAGTTTTTCGAAATAGCGGAATTAAACTAACGGAAAGCGGAAACACCATGGGAGGCCAGCCATGATGCCTTCAGTCGTCATCCTCCACCCACTCCAGCTCCCAGCCGGGCGGGATCTCTCCGGGCCACACATCACCGAAAGCATTACCTGGATCAACATATTATACTAAGGCCGAGTATACTAATACTCAAAGAAGACTTACCCGTCGGTGATATCTACTTCACCAACTCTAGACATGAAAGGCTTTCTGGCCACTGGGTTGCTTTTGCTAAAAAGTAACAAAGAGTATGTCCTTACTTTCAAGATTTTAGCACAAGTTCTAGTGGGTTTAATCTTTACTACATTAGCCATCTAGTACGTAAAAGTTGTACAATACAATTAATCAAGCATACTATTCATCAACTTCCATCATTAGGGATCTCATGGCTAGTGGAGTAAGTAGTCTCAGATAACGGTGAGAGGCCGACAATCGATTGATTCAAACCTTGCAAGGTAGACCTAAAAACTCGGTGGGATGCCCCTCGCGAGGACAACCACCAAGCGGTTCCCAAAACTCTTTGGGTCGGGATCGAATCTTACAGTCTTTGGTGCAGGCTATCCGGCATACCCCGCGAGGCACCAGAACTCACAGTACACCACCGGTAGCTAGCCGTGAGACGTATCCCAAGAGTAGTAATAGTAGGATCCCTCGCCGCCTCATTAAGGTACTAGGCTTACCGGTCCCATTCCCGACAAGTGCTTAGTACGTTCAAACACTTAACCCACAATAGCCATTGGACCGGAGCCCAAATCCCATGCTCTTACCACATGAGCAATCCATTTAAGGAGATCTTATGATTCCTATCTAGGAACCTATTCTCGCGAGTGACATGATCACCCGACTTGTAACGGTCCTATAGCTTAGCAGCTAATGACCTATCATACTGGTAAGGACAAAGGTACCTAGGGATCATGCATCTAAGGTTCTATACAACTCCTGAACTTAAATGCACAAGCATCCATAGATAATTGAATAACAAAAATTTGAAAACTGGGTTAGATGCACCGGGGCTTTCCTTCGTTAGCTAAGTTAGCCTGAGCACCCTCGGTGTCGTCGAGCACTTCAACGTACTGCAGCGAAGCTTCTGCTCCTCCTTCCTCGGATTCCGGGACAAGTGAGTAGTCACCGTCAGGAAGATCTACACGAATGCAATGCAGGGTTCAGGTGATGTGATAGTTTGTTTATCTTATCCAACTCTTGTTGGTCATATTCACCTTAACAATAATTAAATAATAAATTCCTTTTATGAAGGTTATTATTGTTATGCGGTTTATTCTGTTATTGCACACTTGAATTAATGTTCTTTTTATACTTGATATTCCATGTGAAGGTTTATTCCTTTTACCTCTCACTATTAAAGGTGTGTACAAAGATACTCATTTATAAATGATTTCCTGATCAGCAAAGGTATTTTCTTTTAGTTATTAATTAAGGTGAACAACTTTTCCCAAAAAGGGATAAAAGAAGTAAAAGGCATTTTCCCTAATTTAATTAATCCTTAACTGTAAAAGGCTTCCAAGCTTTTAGTTGAATAACAAACCACACAAAAATTCGGAAAAGGGTTTCTAGAGCATTAACATGCCCAAACTAGGCCTCTGAACACCCGTACAAAGTTTGGGAAGCTAGAAATTAAATACTTTGGAAAATAACAAAAGACAAGCTAGCAATCAAATTAATTGCATACAAAAATAAATAAGCATCTAAATGCTCCAATCTTCCTCATACATGCTCTCTGGTCCTAAACAAGCCTAGAGAAACAGCAAGCACACCTAGAACCTCTACTGATCTTGCCCTATTAATTTACAAAGGAAAACATGCACAAATTAAGAATAAATATTTCTGATAAACCAAAAATCATTATTAATTCGCCAGAGGTGTGATTTGGCATAACAAGGCAGCATGCACAAGTTAGGCACAAAAACATAAATATTTTTAGCTACAAAAATCATCTAGGCAGATTCTACATAAAAGAAAAACAATTTATATAAAAAGATTTACTTTATCACTTTGTGCAATTTTTGGCACAGGAGCTAGCCATGACAAGATACACAACATATCCAAAAATTGGACACAGAAGACTTATAGATTTTGAGTTATGGCAGATCTAGGTTTTTCACATTCCTATTTTTCATGCTAAAAATATCCAGAATCAGACCATGTGAGTATAACAAAAGTTGTAGTATTTTTCACCATGAATCCAGCAAAAATTGTTTTGCATTTGTCTAAATTATCTACGATTTTAGACACATTTTACAAGTTTCTGCAAAAGGGGGTTCACTATTGAAGATCCACTTTGCACCGACGCCCCTGGAAAGGAATAAACTCTCGCGGATAGGTCCCTAGTTTGCACTAAACTCCCTGCAAAGAAATCAGGTGTTGCAATTGGGTCCTTGGCCGTGGGAGGCAGCGGGCTCGCCGGAATCCGGCGGCTCCGGCGGCGCTCCCGGCCGGGGAACAGCGTGGAGTTGCGTGCAGGCTCACCTAGGGCCTGGAGGTAGTCGGAGTTGGGGCGGAGAGCATGCCGGTGTGGGGATTCAACGGCGGCCGGCGGCGGTTGCCGCGGCGGCGCGCTCTCCCGGCGAGGAGGGCGCACGGGGTTGACAACGCGCGACCCCGGGTAGTTCCACGGGCTCTAGGGAGTGTGTTAGGGGCGCGAGGTTGTGAAGGGAACGGCCGGAGGAGGCGGCGCTCGGTTGCGGCGGTAATGGCGCGGCGAGCGGGGGGGACGGCGGTGTGGACGCGGTTAGAAGGGAAAGCGGCACCCCTTTTATAGAGCGCGGGCTCGGGGATGACAGGGTGGTGACGACAGGCGGTCCCGCGGTGCTACGACGCCTTGGTCGGCGCGCGTACGGCCGGCGGCGCGGACGGACCGGCGGTCCGCCGCGCGCCCGCGCGCGTACGGCGGCGCGGTTCGAGGCACCTCGGTCGGAGAGATGCTTCGGGAGGCGGGGCCTAGGGTGGCGCAAAGCCTCGGGCGAGGGGGCGTTGGGAAGGCGCGTGGGTGCGGACGCCGAGGGTCGGCCCGGCGCGCGGCCGGCGACGCACGGCGCACGGGCGCGCGACGTCGCGGCGTGCCGGCGCCCGACTTGAAACAGGTTTTTCGAACCCGACTTTGAATTCAAATTACTCCAAAAATTTGAATAAAAGTTGACCCAACTTTGAATACAAAAGTTGCAGATCTAGCTACCCTCTATCATTTTCATAAAGGCTATATAGGGTTTTTCTCAACAGAATTTGCAAGAAACAGTTGCCAACATTGAATGCCGACACATGCTCATGAACAGGAGATGCTGACCTTGGGTCAAGTTTTTCATGCTTTTCCTCTCCAAATTTGAAATGCCAATCTACATGAAAGTTGTGTACCTCAACAAGATGGACAACTTTCCTAAAGGTAGAATTTTAAGTGTTTTAGGTGAATTTTTGAGAACGCGGCAAAAGTTTCGACAGACAGCCATGGGCACTAGGGTTGAAGTGGGGTTTGACCAAGTCTTTGGCCATGGGTTGGCCCCACAAGTGTGTCCACTAGCCCAAAAGGTTCAATAGAGTTGGTTGGTGAGTTTTTCGAGGTGAGGGCCCAGGTTGACCGTGATTTGACCACTGTCAGCTGGGTTGACCGGTTGTTAGGGTTAATTAAAAACCTGGGGTGTCACAGCCTACCCCCCCTTAAACGGAATCTCGTCCCGAGATTCGACTCGAGAACAATGAGATGGGGAGAAGAACTCACGGTTTCGAGATTGCAGGAAGCCCAGATACTTAGTGTTGAGGTAGTCTTCCGTCTCCCAAGTTGCTTCTTCTTCCGTGTGATGACTCCATTGGATTTTGTACATTCATATTGTTTGTCTTCGAATCTTTTGCTCTTTTTGGTCTAGTACTCTCAATGGGTGCTCGATGAGCGAGAAATCCGGCTCAATCCAAGCATTAGCTTCTGTGATGACTTCGTTCTCTGGCACAGGCATTCCCTTCTTCAATTGAGTTACATGAAACACATTGTGGACTGCGGAAAACCATTCTGGCAGCTGGATACGATAAGCCACTGGTCCACATACTTCTATGACTTCATAGGGTCCAATGTAGCGCGGAGCTAGCTTTCCTTTGACACCGAACCTTTGCACACCTTTGGTGGGGGACACCTTCAAATACACGTAATCTCCCACTTCAAAGTGTCGGGGTGCGGTTCCCTTGTCGTGGTAACTCTTTTGTCTCATCGGAGCCATCTTCAAATTCTCTCTTATTACTTGCACTTTTTCTTCAGCATCCTTAACTAAGACCGAACCAAAGAGTGTCCTTTCTCCGGCTTCCGACCAGTTCAGCGGAGTGCGGCATCTTCGTCCGTAAAGAGCATCGAACGGTTCCATCTTCAAACTGGCTTGATAACTATTGTTGTAGGAGAATTCTGCCAAGGACAAACACTTGTCCCAACTCTTGTCAAAGTGCAAGATTCTTGCTCGCAGCATGTCTTCCAAAATCTGATTTATCCTTTCCGTCTGACCATCGGTCTGCAGATGATAACTGGAACTGCGAATTAGCTTGGTTCCTAAGCACTCATGCAACTGCTCCCAGAAGCGAGCTACAAACTGAGTTCCTCTGTCAAAGATTATAGTCTTCAGAATTCCATGCAAAAGAACTATGTGGTCCATGTACAACTCTGCATATTACTGTACTAAATAAGTGGTATGTACGGCAATGAAATGAGCGGTCTTGGTGAGCCTGTCTACGATTACCCAAATAGAATCTTTCTTTCTAGCTGTCAGGGTTAAACCCACAATGAAATCCATACTAATCTCATCCCACTTCCACATGGGTATCGATAGGGGTTGGAGTACACCTGCCAATTTCAAATGGCTTGCTTTCATCCGGTGGCAAGTGTCGCACTCGGCTACATACTTGGCTATATCCACATTCATATTGGACCACCAAAATTTTTGTTTCAGATCTTGGTACATCTTGGTACTGCCAGGATGAATAGAAAATTTGGACTTGTGAGCCTCATCGAGGATGATCTTCTTAATTTCCGGATCAACGGGGACCACAATGTGTTTCCCAAACCAGACCACATCCTGGTGGTCTTTCTGGAAACAGGTATACTTGGGATCTCCCTCTGCTATTTTCTATTTGATGGTTTGTATGCCTTCGTCATTGCGTTGAGCAGTGACAATTCTATCATAAAGATTGGATTCTGCCGTTAAAGCATAAAGACTTCCATGCTGCACCACTTCTAAGTTGAGCCTTCTCATTTCTTCACATAATGGGTCACTAACTGGCTCTAACTCTAGACGGTTGCAGTGAGCTTTGCGGTTAAGAGCATCCGCAACAACATTCGCTTTGCTGGGGTGGTAGTGTACTTCTAGGTCATAATCCTTAATCAACTCAAGCCATCTCCTTTGCCTCATATTCAATTCTGACTGAGTAAAGATGTATTTGAGACTCTTGTGATCAGTGAAGATGTTACAACGATTACCCATCAGATAATGCCTCCATATCTTGAGAGCGTGGACAACAGCAGCTAACTCAAGATCGTGGGTAGGATAATTGATCTCATGAGGTCGAAGTGCCCGTGAAGCATAGGCAATGACTCGGCCTTCTTGCATAAGGACACAGCCGAGACCCGTGCCTGATGCGTCACAGAAGACTTCAAAAGGTTTGGAATTATCCGGTTGCACTAGCACTGGGGCTGAGGTCAAGTGTTGCCTCAAGGTGTGGAAGGCTTTCTCACATGCTTCGCTCCACACGAACTTCACTCCTTTCTTGAGCAGTTCGGTCATAGGTTTTGTGATTCTAGAGAAGTCAGGAATGAATCGACGGTAGTATCTCGCCAATCCTAAGAAACTGCGGATTTGGTGTACGGACTTGGGCGGTTTCCAATCCATCACTTCTTGAACCTTGCTAGGATCTACAGAGATACCATCTTGGGAAATGGTGTGCCACAAGAATTTCACACTCTTCAACCAGAATTCACATTTTGAGAACTTAGCATAAAGCTTATGGTCTCGCAAACACTGAAGGACAATTCGAAGATGTTTGGCATGTTCTTTCTCATTTTTGGAATAGATGAGGATATCATCGATAAAGACCACTACGAATTTGTCAAGCTCCGTCATAAACACGGAGTTCATGAGATACATGAAGTAGGCTGGGGCATTCGTGAGATCAAAAGACATTACCAAGAACTTGTAAAGACCGTAACGAGTGGAGAAAGCGGTTTTAGGAATGTCACAAGGTCGAATCTTGATTTGATGATAACCAGAACGAAGGTCGATCTTGGAGAAAACTTTGGCTCCAGCCAATTGATCAAAAAGAACATCAATTTGGGGAAGAGGATATTTGTTCTTGATGGTTACTGCATTGAGCGATCGGTAATCCACACACAGTCTCAAGCTACCATCTTTCTTCTTCACAAAGAGAGCGGGGCAACCCCAAGGAGAAGAGCTCGGGCGAATATAACCCTTATCTAACAGCTCCTGGAGTTGATTTTTCAGTTCGGCCAATTCTTTGGGTGGCATACGATAAGGTCTCTTGGAAATGGGTGTTGTACTCGGTTAGAGTTCAATTACAAACTCGACATCTCTGTCTGGTGGCATACCAGGCAACTCATCAGGAAAGACATCCGGATACTCACACACTACCGGAATTTCATCAAGAGGGGAGATAATGGTCGCATAGGCACAAGCATCGGTACCGTCTTTGAAAGGTAGGTACAAGGTAGTGTGCCCGACCATAGGTGAATTGATCTCTACCACCCTATCTGATATATCTAGAACCACTTCATGTTGGGCCATCCACTCCATACCCAAGATAACATCCATGTCTTCCAATTTTATGGTTATGAGATTAGATTGAATAACCCTGCTTCCCAACCTTAAAGGAACCCCAAAAGTTACTAGGTGAGAAGAGATGTTTCCACCTGGTGTGGTAATTTTATAAGCCGATTTGGTTGGCATTTCTTTTAGACCCAATTTGCCTAATAGATTTTCACTTATGAAACTGTGGGTAGCTCCCAAATCAAATAAAAGCTTAACAGGAGTGTTGTTGATAGAGAATGTACCCGTGAGCACTGAAGCTCCCTCTGGAATATCACTCATGGTGGTGAAGTTCAGCTTGCCTTGGCGTACTTGCACCATAGGCTTCTTAGCCTGAGTAGCAGGCTTGTTCCCTGCAACTTGATTCTGGGGGTTGGGCTTGATCTGCCTGGGTTTGGGACAATCACTGATGTAATGCCCCGGTTGACCACAGTTGAAGCAACGACGATCACCAACGTTGCGAGGAGGTGCATTAGGCTTTGGAGCCTCGCTCGCTAAGCATTTCGGAATCGGGAAGTTCCCCGAGGGTTTGCTCGGGATGGCTTCATCGTCCGGCGTCCGCTGAAGATTGTTGGGATGGGTTTGGAACATTCTTCTTCACAAAGTGAAACTTCTTATTAGTTCCACCTTCCGGAGCAAAACCGGACGCCCTCTTCTTGTCCCCGTGGGCCTTTTTCATGGCATCCTCTTGGGAGATAGCCTTGTTCACAAGCTCATGGAAATTTGCGGGCTCGAGCAGGTTCAGTCGCTCGTACAACTTGCCATCTAGCCCATCGCAGAATCTTTCCATCTTCTTCGCATCAGTGTCTACGTGATGCCCACCATATTGGCACAAGCTGTTAAACTTCTGGGCGTAACAGTACACCATGTCGGACCCCTGCCTAAGGGCCAACAACTCCCTCATCTTCTTATCCATTAATCCCTTGGGGATGTGATGGCTCTTGAAGGCTTGCTTGAAATCATCCCAAGTTACAGCACGCCCTCGCTGCATCGACTTGAAATGATCCCACCACATTAAAGCTTCTCCCCGCAGTTGTAGAGCTGCGAAGTTGGCTTTGTTCTCCTCGGAGCAAGGCACCACAAAGGCGGAGAACTTCGCCTCGATGGCCTTGATCCAAGCTTCAGCTTCCAGGGGGTCTTCCGCCTTGGAGAAGGTCGGCGGCTTCATCCCGATGAACTGAGCATACGTGGTGACCTGGTTAGGCCCTTCGTGGTTGGCCCCATGGGGAGGCCCTCGGTTCATCCGTCGGGGCGATCCGCCGTTGCGTCCGCGGGATCCGGCACAAAGACCTCGGTTTGTGTGGCCATGAAGGCCTCCGACGGCGTCATGGGCGGTGGTGGCGGCAAGTCACCGCTACCGTTCGCTCCGAACCCGTTGGGGGAGCTGCGCGTGGTTCCCACCATCTGAAATGCGAGCCTTGTAGTCACATAACCAAAAGCTTACTCGGAAATGACGACAAGTACGATCTTACATAACCACAGCTCATTAGCATTCATATGACGATGACAGCAACTGTCGAAAGGTATCACATAGCCATCAAATAGATTCATAGAATCGTTCTTCGACATAGTTAGGAAATGTGACCACTCGAGTAACTCGAGCCAACTTTCACTCTTGGGGCAATTTCTGCCATTTCGGGTGCCAACGAAGGTGACATGCGAACGAGCACCTATTTGTTTGGCAGACGATTGATGCCCCTAAAAATACTTCGGTTTACCAACGCTTATGTGAAATGCAAGTTTTGGCAAGCGTGGTCATTGCAACGATTCGCTCAAATTTCGGTAGTCATACTCAATAAGATTTCAACATCTGGGGTGAACAAGCGAATTTCAATTCAAACACAGCATGCTTATTATTACAACATGATAGATAGGGTCCAAGTACACTACAATACTCAAATCTTAAAAACCTCATGATACAACTGAGTTACGCTGCAATCGCATTGCACGATGATGTACTCCTAAGCGGACTACCACACTCATCCCGTAGATGACACCTAGGAGCAC
Source organism: Cenchrus americanus (assembly GCA_947561735.1). Taxonomy (NCBI): domain Eukaryota; kingdom Viridiplantae; phylum Streptophyta; class Magnoliopsida; order Poales; family Poaceae; genus Cenchrus; species Cenchrus americanus. The sequence goes on from OX387239.1 coordinate 263,455,131, forward strand.
CTTCCTTCTTGATGTCATTCACTGGCATCCTAGCTACCCACTGAAGCACCACTGCCCGCAGGCGAGTCTGGTGGAGTCGGTAACGGTGGTCCCGCCTGGCTCATCTGATCCAGACCAGATGTGCATGTACTAGAGGCAGTGGCTGTAAGGCCACTATGGCCTGCAAGGCTGCCACCTGCACCTCAACCTCCTCCACCTGCTACTGCATATCAGCAATGTTCTGAAGTAGCGTCAACCTCTCGATCTCATACGCATCGGCATTCTCCTCCAGGGTGTGATTCTCGGCCTCCAGATCTACAATCCTCTGTAGGCGGTCACCTCTCTCTAACTCTAACTGGAATCTCCTGGCACGCAGCCAGTCACTTTCCTGCTGCATCTGAGTAAGTGTAAAGTTCAGCTGCTGATGCGCTGCTGATAGCTGCTGCCAATCCCGCCTAGATGCCTCCAAACGCTGCCCGATAATCGCTGCGGTATTATAGCGCAGCCCCTGAAGTGTGAAGACAACATTAAGACAACGAGCCAGTGTCTGAGTGACATACAGCGGCTCCGCTAGTGACAACAGCTCCCGTAGGTCATCCATATGGTCCAACCATGCTGGGTCGTGAGGACTCACAGCAGGAAACAGGCCGAACGGAGAGATCACAGAAGTCCGTTAGCACTCTGAGGGCTGCTGACTCAACAGCCTCGTGGGTAATAAATCCCCAGTAGATAAAACTCAAGTCGAACCAGTTAGCGTGGTCCAGGTGTGGCAGTACAGTGACGATCACTTTGCAACGGGGAATGCCATAACGCTCGAACTCGGACACCTCGTAAGTCGGTGGGGTGAGGTAGCCAGCGGCACTGAGTGCTTCCCACGCCAGGCGTGGAAAACCCTCCCAATGCAACCCGTTGGTACGGATCGTACCGTCAGCGTCGAACTCGTGAAACACGGGGAAAGCCATATGTACACAAATGTAACACATGTCAGGTCTCAAGGAGAATGGCATGTCAAATGGTGAAGTTCTGGCAGTTGTGAATAAAATTCATAACCATAAATCCAGAACCCTCAAAAATTTCCCCCCAAGTTTTCCGGCTACTACAAAGGTTCTTTTACACACTTTTGGTTTTTAAAGGTTGAGCTAGACAAAGGAATCAAGGTGGAAGGATACAAGGTCTAGATGTGCCTAGAAAGGTGTAAACCAAACCGAAGGAAACTGTGATCGAAATTTGCGACTAAAAGCTGACTGGGCAAGGAGCAATTGTTTTTTAACAAACTGGTTTAATTAATTCTAGCACATGGTACGAAACAAGATGAACAACCTTTTTCAAAATTTTGGCAGCACGACAGCTAAGCATGAGAGGGACTCTAGCTTATAAAAAGCACACACTAGCAAAATCTTCCTTAGAGAGCACATAGGAGTTCTGTTTTGGGTCCCTTTTAGTTGTTTAGATTTTTAGTATGCATGCACGACGTCTTATTCGACCTCACATGGCAATCAAGCCAAAATCGAAGTAAGTGCCGGTGGCAAGGCTGTTATTCGTCTCTCCCTATAATATCTAACCGAGAGCTATACAGTACTCGCTTAACGACTAACGAAGCGTTGTTATGTACCTGCAGAAGACGAACCTTTTGTGCCAGCACGTCACGAAAGCATCCACATCCATTACCGTTCACTATAGAAACGGTATCCATGCGTTAAGCCACTGCATGGACAGCGTCCAACCTCGGACACCCTCCGTTTGAATGAAGTGTATCCTTGCCTCGCACGATCGACATGCGGAATGCACACGTATGAAACATGTGGCAACACACAACTCATAAACCGATGCGAAGATGGGATCCGTGGAATGGATCACTCCATCAACCCTCGCAATTCCCGTGATGCGGTACAGCACACGTATAAAACACGTGGCTCATCTAGTTTGGTTGTGCAAGAAAGTAAGTCTGACATAAAGTAATATGCTGGAAGTTAGCAAAATAAACCATATATTAAATAAGCCACCTGAAAGAACCCAAAAATTCCCTCTAGGGCCTCTCGGTCTAGTTTATCGTTAGCGGACCAACGTGTTTTAGAAAACCAGACAATCTTGGCAAATTTTATTCAAAAATCAGTGATTAAGGTTATTAATTAATCTCTGATGCATATAATTGCTCTGATGCCAACTGTAACAACCCGCCCAGGAAAATACCGTACTATCGCCTAAACCAATCCACTTTGGTCATTAAGCGATAATAAAGTATCATCCTGTCGTTAGTTGCCGGGTTAACGCCCGGTAAATCACTTAAATAGCAACAAGGATTGATATATATGCATTAAAACTCACTTGAAGGAGAGTTCAGAAATACAACATAAATGACATCCGAAATTCACCCCGAGGGGTTTAATTATTACAAACCGAAGTTTTTGACATAAGATGTAGTTCAGAGTTTTTTCAAAACAGCGGAATTAAACTAACGGAAAGCGGAAACACCACGGGAGGCCAGCCATGATGCCTTCAGTCGTCATCCTCCATCCACTCCAGCTCCCAGCTGGGCGGGATCTCTCCGGCCATACATCACCGAAAGCATTACCCGCATCAACATATTATAGCAAGGCTGAGTATACTAATACTCAGCAAGACTTACCCGTCGGTGATATCTACTTCACCAACTCTAGACATGAAAGGCTTTCTGGCCACTGGGTTGCTTTTGCTAAAAAGTAACAAAGAGTATGTCCTTACTTTCAAGATTTTAGCACAAGTTCTAGTGGGTTTAATCTTTACTACATTAGCCATCTAGTACAGACAAGTTGTACAATACAATTAATCAAGCATAGTATTCATCAACTTCCATCATTAGGGATCTCATGGCTAGTGGAGTAAGTAGTCTCAGATAACGGTGAGAGGCCGACAATCGATTGATTCAAACCTTGCAAGGTAGACCTAAACACACGGTGGGATGCCCCTCGCGAGGACAACCACCAAGCGGTTCCCAAAACTCTTCGGGTCGGGATCGAATCTTACAGTCTTTGGTGCAGGCTATCCGGCATACCCCGCGAGGCACCCGGACTCACCGTACACCACCGGTAGCTAGCCGTGAGACGTATCCCAAGAGTAGTAATAGTAGGATCCCTCTCCGCCTCATTAAGGTACTAGTCTTACCGGTCCCATTCCCGACAAGTGCTTAGTACGTTCAAGCACTTAACCCACAATAGCCATTGGACCGGAGCCCAAATCCCATGCTCTTACCACATGAGCAATCCATTTAAGGAGACCTTATGATTCCTATCTAGGAACCTATTCTCGCGAGTGACATGATCACCCGACTTGTAACGGTCCTATAGCTTAGCAGCTAACGACCTATCATACTAGTAAGGACAAAGGTACCTAGGGATCATGCATCTAAGGTTCCATACAACTCATGAACTTAAATGCACAAGCATCCATAGATAATTGAATAACAATAATTTGAAAACTGGGTTAGATGCACCGGGGCTTGCCTTCGTCAGCTAACTTAACCTGAGCACCCATGGTGTCGTCGAGCACTTCCACGTACTGCAGCGAGGCTTCTGCTCCTCCTTCCTCGGATTCCATGACGAGTGAGTAGTCACCGTCAGGAAGATCTACACGAATGCAATGCAGGGTTCAGGTGATGTGATAATTTGTTTATCTTATTCATCTCTTGTTGGTCATATTCACCTTAACAATAATTGAATAATAAATTCCTTTTATGAAGGTTATTATTGTTATGGGGTTTATTCTGTTATTGCACACTTGAATTAATGTTCTTTTTATACTTGATATTCCATGTGAAGGTTTATTCCTTTTACCTCTCACTAGTAAAGGTGTGTACAAAGATATTCATTTATAAATGATTTCCTGATCAGCAAAGGTATTTTCTTTAGTTATTAATTAAGGTGAACAACTTTTCCCAAAAAGGGATAAAAGAAGTAAAAGGCATTTTCCCTAATTTAATTAATCATTAACTATAAAAGGCTTCCAAGCTTTTAGTTGAATAACAAACCACACAAAAATTCAGAAAAGGGTTTCTGGAGCATTAACATGCCCAAGCTAGGCCTCTGAACACACATACAAAGTTTGGGAAGCTAAAAATTAAATACTTTGGAAAATAACAAAAGACTAGCGAGCAATCAAATTAATTGCATACAAAAACTAATAAGCATCTAAATGCTCCAATCTTCCTCATACATGCTATCTGGTCCTAAACAAGCCTAGAGAAACAGCAAGCACACCTAGAACTTCTATTGATCTTGCCTTATTAATTTACAAAGGAAAACATGCACAAATTAAGAATAAATATTTCTGATAAACCAAAAATCATTATTAATTCTCCAGAGGTGTGATTTGGCATAACAAGGCAGCATGCACAAGTTAGGCACAAAAACATAAACATTGTTAGCTACAAAAATCATCTAGGCAGACTCTGCATAAAAGAAAAACAATTTATATAAAAAGATTTAATTCATAACTTTGTGCAAATTTTGGCACAGGAGCTAGCAATGACAAGATACAAAACATATCCAAAAATTGGACACAGAAGACTTATAGATTTTGAGTTATGGCAGATCTAAGTTTTCACATCCCTATTTGTTATGCTAAAAATATCCAGAATCAGACCATGTTAGTATAACAAAACTTGTAGTATTTTTCACCACAAATCCAACAAAAATTGTTTTGCATTTTTCTAAATTCTCTACGATTTTCTACATGTTTTACAAGTTTCTGCAAAAGGGAGTTCACTATTGAAGATCCACTTTGCACCGACGCCCCTGGAAAGGAATAAACTCTCGCGGATAGCTCCCTAGTTTGCACTAAACTCCCTACAAAGAAATCGGGCGTTGCAATTGGGTCCTTGGCCGTGGGAGGCGGCGGGCTCGCCGGAATCCGGCGGCTCCGGCGGCGCTCCCGGCCGGGGAACAGCGTGGAGTTGCGTGCAGGCTCACCTAGGGCTTGGAGGTAGTCGTAGTTGGGGCGGAGAGCATGCCGGCGTGGGGATTCAACGGAGGCCGGGCCGGCGGCTTTCCGCGGCGGCGCGGTCTCCGGCGAGGAGGGCGCACAGGGTTGACAACGCGCGACCTTGGTTAGTTCCACGGGCTCTAGGGAGTGTGTTAGGGGCGCAGGTTGTGAAGGGAACGGCCGGAGCAGGTAGCGCTCCGGTGGCGGCGGCAATGGCGCGGCGAGCAGTGGGGGACGGCGGTGTGGACGCGGTTGGAAGGGAAAGCGGCGCCCCTTTTATAGAGCGCGGGCTCGGGGATGACGGGGTGGTGACAACGGCGGTCCCGTCGTGCTACGGCGCGCGCGCCGCGCGCGCGTACGGCCGGGCGGCCGCGGACGGACGGCGGTCCGCCGCGCGCATTGCGCACGTACGGCGGCACAACGGCGCGGTTCGAGGCGCCTCGGTCGGAGAGATGCTTCGGGAGGCGGGGCCTAGGGTGGCGCACGGCCCCCGGGCAGGGGGCGTTGGGAAGGTGCGCGGGCACGGACGCCGAGGGTCGGCCGGCACGCGGCCGGCGACGCGCGGCCGCACGGGCGCGCGATGTCACGGCGTGCTGGCGCCCGACTTGAAACAGTTTGTTGAGCCCGATTTTGAATTCAAATTACTCCAAAAATTTGAATAAAAGTTGACCCAAATTTGAATACGAAAGTTGCAGATCTAGCTACCCTCTATCATTTTCAAAAAGGCTATATAGGGTTTTTCTCAACAGAATTTGCAAGAAACAGTTGCCAACTTTGAATGCCAACACATGCTCATGAACAGGAGATGCTGACCTTGGGTCAAGTTTTTCATGCTTTTCCTCTCCAAATTTGAAATGCCAATCTACATGAAAGTTGTGTCCCTCAACAAGATGGACAACTTTCCTAAAGGTAGAATTTTAAGTGTTTAGGTGAATTTTGGAGAACGCGGCAAAAGTTCCGACAGACAACCATGGGCACTAGGGTTGAAGTGGGGTTAGTCTTTGGCCATGGGTTGGCCCCACAAGTGTGTCCACTAGCCCAAAAGGTTCAATAGAGTTGGTTGGTGAGTTTTTCGAGGTGAGGGCCCAGGTTGACCATGATTTGACCACTGTTAGCTGGGTTGACCGGCTGTAAGGGTTAATTAAAAACCTGGGGCATCACAGAGAGAGCGGCGAAGGAGAGCGGGGCGAGTGGCGGCGGTAGTGGTGAGAATGCGGGTGTTGTGGATCTGTCTAGCGAGGAGCTGAATACGAATGACGCGTGTAACTGTGTTTAATGAAACTACTGGCGTGCCCTTGACGGCTCTGTGCAGCAATTGGAATTTCATGAGCACTATAGTAAATATAGGTGGGAAATTTTGAGCAGCCTGCGCACGGTTCGCCTGCTAATGCTGACGAGTGGGCCAGTGTCATGGGCGATGATGGTTAGTGAACCCGGATCGCCTTTGTTAGGAGTTTGGTGAGCGGTTATCTTTTTTATATTGGCTGCTGACGCTAACGCGTGGGCCTATCACAAATTTTTTGAATGAAAATTGCTTCCCTGATTTATTAGAGCCCATAAAACAACACCTAAAAATCATAAAAATACAAACAATTCGTATTTGGACATTTAGTATTTGAATAAAATATCAATAGTCACACTTGTGTGCCCAAGATTCTTAGAATCCGTTTTTACATCCCATGTTAATGATGTAATAATTCTACTAACATCTAGTGTGCTCTAAAAAAATCTACAAATTTACATGCCAACATAATTTGGGTACCTAGACTTGTCTTCAAAATTTCAAATGGTTTCGATGAAGAAATTATATACTTGTGTACAAATGTCTACATCTCTCACATAGTTTCCTAGAATGTTTGCTTGAACATTGAAGTTTTACACACTTTGCAATATGTTCAAACTCATATGAATTTGAAAACGTAACAAAACCTTGTGTTCACCTTAAGATTACAAAATGTAAAGTTCCATCACTAATGGTTGTGTAAAACAAATATTATTTGTATGTTGTACTTACAAAGAACAAAATAAGGCATATAAACATCACTCAACAAACGGAATGTACACTAAACAATGAAATTAATGAATAGATGGTGATTTTATAAAAATTTAGAAAAAAGTATCAAATTTGGACTAATAACGACGAAGAAATACTTGTTACAACATCTGATTGCAGATTAAAAGGAGAAATGGGAACTCGTTCTTCATTTGAATAGAACTGCCCCCACAGTCATTTGAATAGAACAAAGGAGGAAGCAGAGGGCACCGCCGCCCGCCGCCGCCACCGCCGCCGTGCCCGCTTCGGCGGTTTTGACACCGAAGAGGGCATCCCAGGCCTCGTCGAAGGCAAATGAGACCACCGCAACCTTCGATTTGACTCACAAACGTGACAAATCAAATATTATCTATCAGAAACTGATTAAAAACCGACATCCTGATAAAATCAAATCCGCGTTTAGTGATATCTAATAATTTACATTTAAGATAGATAATGTTCATTCATGCTTGCGCCTACATCCCGATGTTTATCCTGCTGACAACGTACTCCACGGCGGGGCAGAAGCTACGCGTCCAAAGGTCGAACTCATGACGGATGCGACACTCGGCGCTGGAGTAGTGGATGATCTCTTTGGTATCTGGCCCGTAGCGCCTACATCCCGCTTCCCAAATGCAGATGTGGGGAATCTGGACGGGCAGCAACGGAATGTCGTCGTCGTCACCGTCATCAAGCCAGTACAACCACGCAATGTTGTCGAGATCCTGCTTGACGAGGTAGTGCAGCCGCCGCAGGTTGTGGTTCTTCCACCGGCCGTCGGGGGCGACGGCCGCCGCTGATTTCCTGGAGTAGTGCCATGGCTTCGGGGTCTGTCGAGTTGCAACTGTACTTCAGCATCGCTAAAAAGTACTTGGCACTAGTGTCTTCAGCAGCGGCAGCATCTCCGATGAGCTTCAGACCCTTATCGGGGTTCCGCCGCCTCATCAACCTCACCATCCCCTCAGAGCACAATGCCTCTGGATGATTGGCCTCGCGGAAGCGCCACTCAAAGCACGACCTGACGTAGTGATTCTTGCACTCCTCACAAAGATCACGCAGCGACACGTGCAGTAGTACCTCATCGAAGTTGCAGATGCGTCGGAAGGTGTCGCAGATTTTATTGCAAAGGTTTAGAAAATGGAAAACGGCCACATCCTTGATGGAGTGGATGATGATCTTGGTGAGAAGTTCATCTGGCAGCAGCAGCAGCATCAAGCACACCACAGCGGCCATCAAGGAGAATGGACGAAATAGCATAGCGACGGGGTTTGGAATTTGAATGGCGACGAGGGTTGAAGTTGGCGGCGACAAGGGATGAAGTTGGCAAGGAGGATTGAAGTTGAAGAGAGATGAAGTTGGTGACAAGGATTGAAGTTGAAGGAGCGAGGTGACGAGGTCGAGGGTTGAAGGTTGAAGATGGCGCCTCGGCCATGTCGTAATAAAACAATAAATGGAAATTGAAAAGGCGCTGCAGTTTGGCTGCTGCCGTTGACAAGTGGGCCCGACATCATTGCCCCGCCCCTTCTCCTTCCCACATAAGTGAAAGGTGATGCGTGGCTTCGCGCCCGAGACGGAGCTCGATGCGCAATCGAGTGGCACATACTGGCAGTAATGGAGTAGTGGGTGGGGCAGAGGCTCCTGACAGTTCCGCGTATTGTCAATATAACTCCCTCGTCCAGTCTCCCTCCCCTGCTTTCCCCTGCTTCTTCCATAAGATTATCATCTTTTTCTTCACTTCTTCTTCCTCCTCGCGATTCACCACTACAAATTTTCGGTCACCAAGAGAAGGAGGAGATGGCGTCAAGGAGCCCACCGCCGTCGAAGCGGGGACAAAGGGAGGACGACGACGATGAAAGTCGCCGTCGGAAGAAGTTGGAGAAGGGGAAGGAGCCGGTGGCCAAGGACGCCGACGAGGAACCACTCTTCGACGACAATAAGTTCGCCGCTGAGCTGCTCAGGAGCGCCTTCAGAAAGCTTCAAGGTGTTGGCGAGGCCTTCGACATCAAGGCGCATCATGATGTGTATAAGGACCCGACCTTGAAGGGTCTCGCCTTCAGGATCCACGGGTTGGCTGAGAAGCTCGAGAACCTCCCCGTGGTCAAGCGAGCTGCCCGCCGCCACTTCTTCTTCGACGACTGCAGCTCTGACGGCGACGACGGCAGCCACGACAACGACAACGGCGACGACGGCAGCCACGACAGAGACGGCGGGACTCCGACTAATTGATAGACTCCTCTACCAATTAGTAACAATAATGTCTGTGTGCTTTTGTGTCTTCGTCCAATTCTTGGACATCAACTGCTTATTTTGTCTGTCGATCATGAATTGCTTAGTTAATTAACTTGGTTGTTAGATTTTGTATGTCATGAACTCGATCTAATATACGCGAGTAGATCCAACCGCGTTGTGATGAACTTGATGAATTGTGTTCTGTTGTGATTAACTGGAGATCTGTTGTGGTGAATTAGATATTATTAGAGTAGTCATTGCCGACGCAGGTTAGAGCCTGCTTACGCTGACGCTGACGCGTGGGCCAGTGTCATTGGCGACGATGGTTAGTGAACCCGGATCGCATTTGTTGGCAGATGGGTCCGGGCGGGCAGGCAATAGCTATCTTTTTTATATTGGCTGCTGACGCTGACGCGTGGGCCTGTCACAATTTTTTTGGAATGAAACTTTCTTCCCTGGATTATTAGAGCCCATAAAACAGCACCGAAAAATCATAAAAATATGAACAATTCGTATTTGGACATTCAGTATTTGAATAAAATATCAGCAGTCAAACTTGTGTGCCCAAAATTCATTTACTTCGTTTTTACACCCCATGGTAATTATATAATAATTATAATAACATCAAATTTGCTTTAAAAAATCTACAAATTGACTTGGCAATATAATTTGAGTACCTAAACTTGTCTTCGAAATTTCAAGTGGTATCAATGAAGGAATAATATACTTGTGTACAAATGTCTTCATCTCTCACATAGTTTCCTAGAATGTTTGCTAGAACATTGAAGTTTTCCACACTTTGCAACATGTTCGAACTCATATGCATTTGAAAACTTAACAAAACCTTGTTTTCACCTTAAGCTTACAAAATATAAAGTTCCATCACTAATGGTTGTGTAAAACAAATATTATTTGTATGTTGTACTTACAAAGAACAAAATAAGGCATATAAACATCACTCAACAAACGGAATGTACACTAAACAATGAAATTAATGAATAGATGGTGATTTTAGAAAAATTTAGAAAAAAAATATCAAATTTGGACTAATAACGATGAAGAAATACTTGTCACAACATTTGATTGCAGATTAAAAGGAGAAATGGGAATTGTTCTTCATTTGAATAGAACTGGGCCCCACAGTCATTAGCGACGCGGGGCTGATAACTCGCGTCGGATTTGCTGCTCTCCCAAAATTTTACACAGATAATTCGAGTATCATAAAAAAGCTAATATACTACTGATTTCCTATTCTCGGTGCGAACTTCACCATTTCGCGGCGCGGCCTCACGTCTTTCTTTGCCGCAAAACGGAGAGAATTCGAAGACATCCTTTTTCCACGCCGCAGCCGTCGCCGGTGCCTGCGCACGGCTAATTGTCGCGCACCTGTGCCAGAGGCGGTAGCGGTTCACCCCAAATGCGCCAAGTCGAGTAGTGGAGTGCACGCGCGGCCTTCTCGCGCAAAGGCAGACACCCCTCGTTGCTCGGCCATCTCGACAACGTCGTACTGTCGCCGCTCGCGACCCGCCTCATGTACCCCTTCGCGGTGTCGGCGGCGGCAACACCGCCATTGTCTCTGTAGAGTAAGATGGCGTATAGATAGGTCGCCGCATCATGCCCACCCTCGGCGGCGCGCCGGAGATCATTGTATCCCCTGTGTTCGATGAAGAAGGCTTTGATTCCGGAGAGGAAACAAGCCTCTGGATTCCCGAGACCGCTCAACATAGCAAGAAATGCTTCGTAAGCGGTGGGGTTCCACACCCAAGAAATCTCATCTCGTATCCCCTCTATCGACAAACGCCGGCCGACGTCGCTGTGGCCGCACACACAGCGCATGGTCGAGCAAGTACCACGTAGGCTGTGGAGGTCAGCCAAGGGCCGCTCCGAAGTCGCACTGACGCGCGCCGCAATCTCAATGCGGAGGTCTTGAGGGAGGCCCAGCAGTAGAGATGATGGCTGGTGTCACGTGCTTCTTCCCGGCATGCTATCCATCTCCAGCCGGGAATGGTGACGATGATGAGTAGGCAGTTGCTGTTTTTCGCGGGTAGAGATGAAGGGGCAGGGGATCTAATTATTTTGGAAGGAGAAGATGCAAGAGATTTGTTTCCAAACACGGTTTAAGTATGCAATGGATATGACGTTTGGCTAATCCATGTTATCATTTAATTCTCCATTAGAAACAACGTTTGGCTAATCCGCGTAGAGACGATGTTTCATTACCCCGTGTATCATTTAATTCCACATTGGAATCACTACCTATGCAGCTCTGCTCTCAGCCATTGACTGGCAACAGTTTCGCCATTGATCGTCTTGGGAACCTCTTCCCATTTCTTGTGCTCTTGATCTTATCCCTTCCTCTCTTTTTTTGAGATGATGACTACATTGGATGTTTGGATGGAGGTGTTAGTGTTAGTTTGTAGCAAACTAACACCAAAACTAACACTTTGGAGCCAAACACATGTGTTAATTTGGAGGTGTTAAAAACTACCACTAACAGTAACACTAACATCTACCATCCAAACACAGTCATTGGAGACGATGTTTGCTTACTCCGCGTATCATTTAATTCTACATTGGAATCACTACCTCTGCAGCTCTGCTCTCAGCCATTGACTAGCAACAGTTTCTCCATTGACCGTCTTGGGAACCTTCCCGGTCGTTCTTGTGCTCTTGATCTTATCCTTTCCTTGTTTTTTCTATAAAAAGGCACAGACGTCTATCGGTCCTCCACACTTCAAGTTGCTTCCTTCTTCTCTAGATCTAGATCTAGCTATATGGTTCCTTCTTCTGATACAATAAAGTGAGTCACTTGCTTCCTTCTTATCTAGATCTAGATGTATTTAGTATATGGTTCCTTCTTCTGATACAATAAAGCGTCTCATTTGCTTCCTTCTTCTCTAGATCTACATCTAGCTATGACACAAAGAATACATCTTGTAGGGCGCAAGCTTTTGCTTTTCTGTCTTCTTCCTCCTCCTCGATCTCTCAGTTGCTAGAAGAATTCTTGTGATAGGGGAGATTGGGTTGCTCATCCCTCTAACACAGCTGCCAGAAGAATTCTTGTGACATAGTCCTTTCGCGTAGCTGTGTCCGGGAAGGTAGCCCAGAATAATTCCATCCTATGTCCAATGATCATTGTTTTCAGGATGAACAATCCTTCATCATGTGTCCAATGATCATTATTTTTCCTATGCTTTCTCCTTCCACCCGCGGAATGCTCTTGCAAACCAAAAGTGCAGGTTAAGCTAGGAAGCTTTTGGTCTCAATGCAAGCCAGGAATCAGTTCTCTGAGCCATCAAAAGAGATGGAGCTTATTCAATGACCACGTGCAGCAAGATCGATGACCTGCGAGCAAGATCGATGTGTGTGTGTGTGTGTGTGATTTTTCATATTTCGTCATGAAGATATGGCCGCATTGTAACCTTGTTCTGATGTATCAATCATGACTGTAATCTGTGTGTGTGTGATTTTGCATATCGCGTCATGAAGATATGGCCGCATTATAACCTTGTTCTGATGTATCAATGATGACTGTAATTTGTGTGTGTGATTTTGCATCTCAAGAGACATGCTTTTGTGATTATCTCTGTGCAGTACAATTTTTTGTATGATTTACCTACTCACTTGCAAAGCTTGAAGAACAAGCCAACGGGGGCTGCCTAACAGCAACTCCAACAGTTTGGCAAATCAACTTGTTTCTCTCAGGATTCCTGATGTAAGTTATATCTAGATTTGGCAAGTGAAATTATGCCAGATTGTTGGAGATGAACTCTTTTTTTACTTGGCATGTCTTTTTAGAAGTTGGCAAAGCACAAGATTTGCCAAGTAAATTTGGCAAACTCTTGGATGTAATCTGTTTGTGATTTCACATATCTTGCCCGTAACAATGGCGACACAGGTTCGTTAGTCCTCATCTCTTGCCCGTAACAATAGCGATGCGGGTTCGTTAATCCTCGTCTCTTACTCATTACTGAACTGAAGCAAAATATATATAAACATAATATATATATAGTATCATTGGCAGAATATATTACAAGCAGGATTCAAATTCCACCACATCCCATATATTAAAAAAGGATTGAAATTCCACCAATACATCACATCCTTTATATTACAAATCGGATTCCATTTCCACCAATAGACACATCCTCCGGCATTAAAAAAAGGATTCAACAGAAATTAGGCTTGATTTTTCTTCCTTGATTTCGGTATATGGATTTTTTCGCTATGGTTGCTTTGCAAGTACGGTGTTTTGTTAGATCCCAAGAGTTGGGGCTTGTATGAAGTGTCAAAGGATGGAATTTCATCAAACTGGTTGTATTCCTCCTCCTCAACAACATTTTCAATCCCCAAAATCCTTTTTTTCCAGGCATAACCACAGACCAGTTCTTCTTTGCAAGGTCAGGTACATAGAAAACTTGCTCAACATGCGTCTCCAGTACGAAATTATCGGTAACGGACTTAAGCAGCCCGTTACCAATACGGAAGCGATCAGTAACGGACTTTACAAGCTCGTTACCGATAGGTTTGACATTTGTAACGGGCTCTTTTAACATCTGTTACAAAGAATTTATGTAATGGGCGTTTAAGAAGCCCGTTACCAGAAGTCCACATTGGTAACGGGCGTCGTGGAGGCCAACCCGGGGGTCGTCCTGGCGCTGTAACACCCCAGAATAGGAACAACATTCTGGAGCGTTACCACACCACAACAAGCTATTATAGCCACACACAAGAAAAAAATAGCAACAAAGAGATAAATTAATAGAGCACGCGGAAGCAAAAAAATCATCTAGATAACCATTCCAAAACAGGTCCAAAGAGATTATAAACTAAGCGAGGACTTCCCAACTAAACATTATTATTACAACACATGTGTCCAAAATATATATATAAAGAAGGTGTGTGCACACGTGTCGCTACTCCCATCCACCATCGCACTCCAAACTCAAGGACCTGCGGGGAGAATAAACGTATGAGGTTTATGGAAACCTCAGCAAGCAAAACGCTTCAACCATGTCATTCAAATCACAATAAAAATAAGCAACTATTTAAGAGTCTCTATAATGAAAGATGCACCACATAACTTCAAGTAACAAGTTAAAATAAATACTCCACAATAATTCTTCATGATGAATTGCAAATGGTGCAATGCAATACATGTCTTCACTTCTACCCACACATCCCGAAGGAAGGATATGAGGGCTGCAACCACATTCCTATATCTCAACGTGTGTTGCTGTACCGGTACTTACCACACCAATCCGGCTACGATGTCCTTCATATGCATAAAAACATGAGAATGCAAATGCAAGATTGCAATGCATGAATTTCATATACTTCATAATTCTTAACTTCAATTCAGAGGTAAAGCCACACGTGGATCAAAATACTCCGATATAAAGATAAATTCAGATTTATCTTGCTGGTGTGAGGTACTGAAATTAAATGGAGGCAATTCAAACAACAAAGTTAAAGCATATAGACCATCGCTACGTTTACTTGCCTTCACCGAAGATTAAGAACGTGAGCTAAGCACGATCCGAAGGCGCACCACAAAAGACACACAAGCATAAAGAATTTAAAACACAATGATCCTACGTCCGAACCCGACATTCTCACAAAAGACACACAAGTCTAGACATGGCAGCAGCGATAAGGCTTCTCTTTTTTGTATCTTTTAATTCTGATGGCTAAAAATTCCAATCTTGTGCCAACAGAAAGAAAACTTCAGAATTCACAACTTTCTAGTGATCCACAAAGAGAGGAAAAATATTGAACATAGACTAATCTTGAGATGAAACTCATACTGAAAATCTGGCAATCTCTGCAGGACAATCCTAGAAAAATAGGTGTATCTGGAGCTCCAAAATTCCTATCAAGATGAACTTGACCAATATGGAAAGGTTATGAAATTCTCTAAAACTTCTTTAGTCATTCGAAGATCCAGTTCTGTCGTTTGGGTTGCCTAAAATTTATGTGAACAGATACTGCTCAGAATTACGATGCTGAAAAACTGATAGAAAGAAATATTGATATCTCTCAGATCTTAAATCCACTTGAGGTGCTCTTTACGGCTATGGAAACCCCTAGAAATTTACTACAACTCAAATATAGGTCTGTTATTTTTTGAGACCATTAAAAGGGTGTAAAACAGCAATTACTGGAAACTGCACAGATTGAGTTTGTGCTGAAAACAACGACGAGGGTACCACTTTACCCTAGCCCTTAATGGTAAAGATTGACGCTACAAGCATGTGCTAGAACGTCCAAAAACTTAGAGGAAGAATGAAATACAGTGAGTCATGCCTCACCTAGGGTTTCCCTTCGAAACGGTGAGGGCAAAGATGACGGCGGTGATTCCGACGACAATTCCCAGTCATTTTCCTCTCCCTAGCGACGAATGTCACAGAAGCTCTCTTGATTTCATATCAGCTGCATCACACATGGCGGCACCACCATGAACAGCGAGGAAAGGCAATCAATTGAGGGAAAATGGAGAGAGGAAAAGAAGGCCGACCAACTTTTGAAGAGAAACCACGTCGACGAACGGCGGCAAAACCCTATCTCCCTCTCTTCTCTTGTTCTCCCTTCCCTTCTCTCGGTTTCCCGTGGAAGAAGAGGGTGGCGGCTGTTGGGCTCGGTAGGGGATGTGTGATTAGGATAAGAAAAGGTCACGGTGGAGAGAGGGAAAACCGTGATGCGAGCCTGGGTGGTTACTGTAGCAGGTCGCAGCTACTGTAGCTGTGCGATTACTGTAGCAGTTATGGGTAAATTTTGGACCACGCATAACTTTTTGATCCGAATCCCGAATTATGCATATGAGTAGTCAAACGGAAAAGATCGAGCTCTACGCAACCATGACCTCCGTTCGTCCATCCGAGCGACCTACCAAAAAGTCATGTTTTTGGTCGTCCACTTTATGTATTCCATCATACAAAACATATTTTCCTTTTACGCATTATGGGTGTTACATTCTCCCCTCCTTAAAAGAATTCGTCCCCGAATTCACCATCGCTAAGGAAAGAACGGGAAAAAGCCATATGTATATAAATATTGCTTACCAGTCTCAAAGAGCTCCGGATATTCCCCGCGCATAGAGTCCTCCAATTCCCATGTTGCTTCCCGCTCCGACTGATTAGTCCATAGGATTTTCACATACTTGATAGTCCTATTCCGCATGACACGCTGAGAGGAATCCAATATACGCACTAGATGGCATTTTATAGTCAAATCCTTCTCAATAATCACTGGCTCAGCTTCCATCCTCTGCTCTGGATCTTTCAAATACTTCCTCAACATAGAGACATGAAACAAAGGGTGCACACCACTCATCGACTCTGGTAGCTGCAAACGATAAGCCAAGGAACCAACTCGAGCAGTGATCAAATAAGGTCCAATATACCTAGGGTTGAGCTTCCCTCTAGTGCCAAACCAAACAATGCCTTTTGTTGGCGACACCTTAAGAAGAACCTCGTCACCAACTGCAAACTCCTTATCCCTCCGTCTGACATCTGCATAGCTCTTCTGTCGGCTCTGAGCAGCCAACAAGTTCTGACGGATCTCACGTACCTTATCATGAGTTTGTTGCACCCAATCTGGGATGACCAAGGATCCCCCACCAACAACATCCCAACGGAGTGGGGAAATACACCTGCGGCCATACAATGCTTCAAATGGAGCCATCTTGATACTAGCCCGATAGCCGTTATTATAAGCAAACTCGCCAATGGCAAGTGATCCTCCCAACTCGCCCTTCCAAGAGAGCACACAAGAACGCAACAAGTCCTCTAAGGTCCGAATGGTACGCTCCGACCGACCGTCCGTCGAGGGTGAAAAGCAGTGCTAAGGTCCAAATTAGTACCCAAAGCACTATGCAAACTCGTCCAAAAATTCGATACAAATTTTGAATCACGATAAAAAACAATGGACTTAGGCACACCATGCAACCTCACCACTTCCTTGATATATAAAGGAACCAAATCTGAAGCAGAAGTATTAGTCTTCATGGGGAGAAAATGGGCAACCTTTGTGAGTCTATCTATCACAACCCAAATTGCATCATTACCTCTAGGGGAACGAGGTAATCCAACCACAAATTCGTGGTAATGTTCTCAAATTTCCATGTAGGGATTTCCAATGGTTTTAATAACCCTGCAGGCCTTTGATGCTCAGCCTTTACTTTCTGACAAATACCGCAAGAAGCCACATACTTGGCAATATCAACCTTCATTCGCTTCCACCAGAAACTCTGCTTCAAATCTTGATACATCTTAGTTTCACCCGGATGCACTGTATATGGAGTCTGATGAGCTTCCCTCAAAATCTCCATCTTAACTATAGCTTTTTGTGGCACACAGAGACAACCTCTAAAATAAATAGTACCATCCTCCTCCATGCTGAAATCACGAGATCTCCCAGCCTCAATACACTTGCGAACAACCAAGAGCAAGCGATCCCGTAATTGTGCCACACGCACCTGCTCCCGCAATGGTGATCGAATAACCAACTCAGTCTCCTCACGGGAAACACCAGCATAGCAGAGAGAAATACCCATATGGTCCAAATCATTAGTCAGTTGCATACAAGTCTTAGGAACACCGGTCCTACTAAGTGCAATTGCAACGACATTTGCCTTACCGGGATGGTACTGTATATTCAGATCATAATCCTTAGTCAATTCAAGCCACATCCTTTGTCTCATGTTTAATTACTTCTGAGTGAAAATATACTTAAGACTCTGATGATCTGTAAAGATGTCAAATGACTCAGCATAGAGATAATGCCTCCAAATTTTCAATGCAAAAACCACAGCTGCTAACTCTAAGTCATGTGTAGGATAATTCTCCTCGTGCTTCCTCAACTGCCTAGATGCATAGGCAATAACTCTACCTTCCTGCATGAGAACACAACGAAGACCAATACGAGAGGCATCTCGTATATACCGTATAACGTTTTCCACTATCGAGCAATACCGAATAGGAGCACTCACCAACCTCTCCTTTAGAGTACGAAAGCTCGCCTCACAATCCTCGGTCCAAACAAATGGGACACCCTTCATCGTCGGCTTCGTCATTGGCTTGCAATGGAAGACAAATTTTGAACAAACCGACGATAGTATCCAAGCAAGACCAAGAAAACTGCGAACCTCCGTAACAAGAGTCGGTCTACTCGCCACTTCACCACCGAAGCAACATTCTTTGGATCAACAGTAATACCATCCTGGTTAATAACATGACCAAGGAAAGCAACCTCAAAAGGCCAAAATGCACACTTCTTCAACTTTGCATAATACTTATACTCCCTCAGCTTATCCAGCACCAATCTGAGATGCATCTCATGCTCCTCCACAGTTTTTGAATAAACTAGGATGTCATCAATGAACACCACCACAAAAATGTCTAAGTATGAGTGCAACATCCTGTTCATGGCTTCCATGAAAACAGCAGGAGCATTGGTTAGACCAAAAGACATAACCACATACTCATAATGTCCATACCTCGTGCTAAAAGCCGTCTTCTCAATGTCATCAACTGGTGATAACCCGACTGCAAGTCAATCTTGGAGAACACCTTAGCACCCTTTAACTGATCAAATAATGCGTCAATACGAGGCAAAGGATACTTGTTCTTGATTGTCACTTGATTAAGCCCTTGATAATCAACACATAACCTCTTAGTGCCATCTTTCTTCTCCACAAAAATCACAGGGGCAGCCCAAGGGGAGACACTTGTCCTAATAAATCCATTTGATAAGAGCTCATCAAGCTGCCTCTTTAATTCAACTTGCTCAACAGGTGCCATCTTATACGGCGACCTGAAAATTGGCTGAGTTCCAGGGACCAACTTAATCTCAAAGATAGACTCCCTTTCAGGAGGCAAGCCAGGAAGATCAGCGGGAAACACATCTGGATAGTGGCAAACAACTGGAATATCCTCAACACGTAAGATAGCCTCAGGAACCTCGACCATGGACCACAAAAGACCTGACTTCCTCATCCAGCGACCAGGAAACAAGTAGCATAGCAGTGCAAGGGAAAACTTAGGAGCACTACCCTGGAATACAACCTCACGTCCTGAAGGTGCCTGCAGTGAGATTGTCTTCCAAAAGCAAGAGATAATAGCCTGATAGCGAGAAAGCCAGTCCATCTCCAGAATAACATCAAATATATCCAGTGAAATAATTACTAGATTGGCCACAAAATCTCCATCTTCTAGGGAGATACGACAACCTGGACTAACAAACGTACTAGAGACAGGACCCTTAGCAGAACTAACTGTAACTGCCTGACCAATCTGCTGAACAGAAATACCAGTACGACCCACAAAACCCTCGGAAACAAACAAGAAGCTAGCTCCAAAATCAAATAGAACATATGCATCAAATGAATCAATGGAGATAGTACCTGTCACCACATCACTACGGTCTCGACCGTCAATTGATGGCATAGAGTATGCCCCCTGAACACCACTAGAAGGAGAAGACCTCTGAATCCCAGACTGTGTAGGTGCCCATGTTGGAGCTGATGGAGTAGGAGTAGGAGTAGGAGCATGAGTCACCCAATATGCACCACCAGGAATAGGGGTGTGTGAAGAACCAAGCATCGTTGCCGCTGAAGGCGCAGGCAAGAGCTGCTGCGAAGAGGATGCAGGTAAGTATTGTTGTGCGACAGGTGCTGGTAGAAACTACTGTGCTAGAGTAGTGTGATGCTGCCCAAAAGAACCTCCAGCCATCATGTGTGCAGAGCCATGCTGACCAGACGAGGAAGAAGTCACTGGCTCCCAGATCAGCTTGCTGTTAGGATTCTTCCTACACACATCCTCATGATCATGACCACACCTAGAGCACCAACCAGTCCAACGACAGTTCGCACGGTGGTGAGCATCACCGCAACGGAAACAGACCAATCCTAGTCCTGGCTTGACAATAGCTCAATACCGAATAGAGCCATCTCTAGAACCACCTCTAGAATCACTTCCAGAACCTCGAGATTGAGAACAACTACCACTGTACTGATGGTGACGATGATGCTTATCCTTCTTCTGAATTAGACCACTAGAATGGCCCGTCTGCTCCTTCTGCACATGCGCATGATCTCCACCTCTAAGCTCCTCAGTAAAGTCATCCTGCACCTCAACTCCCAAAGCTCTCTCAACAGTCGAGCGGAAATCCTCCACAACAAAAGCACCCAAAACACGACGAATGGAAGCCTTTAGACCTTGTCTAAAAATCTGTGCCTTCTCATAGTCATCACGGGCCACATGAGGTACAAAGCGCACAATTTTGTTAAACTCGGCCTCATATTCCGCAATCCTCTTGCCTTGATGGCACCTCTCAAGCTGAGTCTTCATCTTATCCATGAAAGCAATAGGATAGAACCTCCTCTCAAACCGGCCGACAAAGTCCATCCATGTGATAGGTCCACGTGCGGCAGGATAAGATGACTGAACACCCCTCCACTATACTAGAGCCTCACCCTTCGACAGAATCGATGAGCATAACAAACCCAATCTGAAGCAGGAACCTGAAAGGACTCTAGCTTGTCAACCACTGAAGATAGCCAATCTGTTGCCTCAATAGGAGCACTTGTACCATCAAACTTCTCTAGGGCCATACAACACCAATCTCTCAAGTGCAATGGACGCTCGGGAGAGGATTAGCACCAGGGGCATTACTAGGAGCACCAAGAGCACCACTAGGAGCACCAGGAGCACCACCACGATTAGCACCACCCACCGGTGCCTGACGTAAAGCATTCATCTCTGCCCGCATTGTTTGCATCTCTGCTAAGATTGCAGCCAGATCTGGATTGGCAGGAGGATCCTCAGGAGCAGGTTCACCCCTACTACGACTACGACCACGACCGCCGCGACCACGACCGCGACCATGAGGAGTCATCTACAGCCCACACAATAGTGTCAGTACAACAACACAACCACAAGGGAAAGCAAAAGATAGAACAACATATAACCAATTAACTCCCATCCTACATGTGCAAGTGTGTCAAGTTTTAAATTGAGTCAAGTTTTAACAAAAAGAACCTATAACCTTAAGCTCTGTTTACCAACTGTAACACCCCAGAATAGGAATAACATTCTGGAGCGTTACCACACCACAACAAGCTATTATAGGCACACATAAGAGAAAAAAACAGCAATAAAGAGATAAATTAATAGAGCACGCGGAAGCAAAATAAATCATCTAGATAACCATCCCAAAACAGGTCCAAAGAGATTATAAACTAAGCAAGTACTTCCCAACTAAACATTATTCTTACAACACATGTGTCCAAAATATATATATATATATAAAGAAGGTGTGTGCACACGTGTCGCTACTCCCATCCACCATCGCACTCCAAACTCAAGGACCTGCGGGGAGAATAAACGTATGAGGTTTATGGAAACCTCAGCAAGCAAACCGCTTCAACCATGTCATTCAAATCACAATAAAAATAAGCAACTATTTAAGAGTCTCTATAATGAAAGATGCACCACATAACTTCAAGTAATAAGTTAAAATAAATACTCCACAATAATGCTTCATGATGAATTGCAAATGGTGCAATGCAATGTATGTCTTCACTTCTACCCACACATCCCGAAGGAAAGATATGAGGGCTGCAACCATATTGCTATATCTCAACGTGCGTTGCTGTACCGGTACTTACCGTACCAATCCGGCTACGGTTTCCTTCGTATGCATAAAAACATGAGAATGCAAATGCAAGATTGCAATGCATGAATTTCATATACTTCATAATTCTTAACTTCAATTCAGAGGTAAAGCCACACGTGGATCAAAATACTCCGATATAAAGATAAATTCAGATTTATCTTGCTGGTGTGAGGTACTGAAATTAAATGGAGGCAATTCAAACAACAAAGTTAAAGCATATAGACCATCGCTACGTTTACTTGCCTTCACCGAAGATTAAGAACGCGAGCTAAGCACAATCCGAAGGCGCACCACCTGTCCACAAACATATCTCAGAACCAACACATACACACAAGCATAAAGAATTTAAAACACAATGCTCCTACGTCCGAACCCGACATTCTCACAAAAGACACACAAGTCTAGACATGACAACAGCGATAAGGCTTCTCTTTTTTGTATCTTTTAATTCTGATGGCTAAAAATTCCAATATTGTGCCAACAGAAAGAAAACTTCAGAATTCACAACTTTCTAGTGATCCACAAAGAGAGGAAAAATATTGAACATAGACTACTCTTGAGATGAAACTCATACTGAAAATCTGGCAATCTCTGCAGGACAGTCCTAGAAAAATAGGTGTATCTGGATCTCCAAAATTCTTATCAAGATGAACTTGACCAATATGGAAAGGTTATGAAATTCTCTAAAACTTCTTTAGTCATCCCAAGATCCAGTTCTGTCTTTTGGGTTGCCTAACATTTATGTGAACAGATACTGCTCAGAATTACGATGCTGAAAAACGGACAGAAAGAAATATTGATATCTCTCGGATCTTAAATCCACTTGAGGTGTTCTTTACGTCTATGGAAACCCCTAGAAATTTCCTACAACTCATATATAGGTTTGTTATTTTTTTGAGACCATTAAAAGGGTGTAAAATAACAATTACTGGAAACTGCGCAGATTGAGTTTGTGCTGAAAACAACGACGAGGGTACCACTTTACCCTAGCCCTTAACGGTAAAGATTGACGCTACAAGCATGTGCTAGAACATCCAAAAACTTAGGGGAGGAATGAAATACAATGAGTCATGCCTCACCTAGGGTTTCTCTTCGAAACGGTGAGGGCAAAGATGACGGCGGCGATTCCGACGACAACTCCCAGTCGTTTTCCTCTCCCTAGCGACGAATGTCACATAAGCTCTCTCGATTTCATCTCAGCTGCATCACACATGGCGGCACCACCATGAACAGCGAGGAAAGGCAATCAATTGAGGGAAAATGGAGAGAGGAAAAGAAGGCCGACCAATTTTTGAAGAGAAACCACGTCGACTAACGGCGGCAAACCCTAATCTCCCTCTCTTCTCTTGTTCTCCCTTCCCTTCTCTCGGTTTCCCATGGAAGAAGAGGGTGGCGGCTGTTGGGCTCGGTAGGGGATGTGCGATTAGGAAAAGAAAAGGTCACGGTGGAGAGAGGGAAAACCGTGATGCGAGCCTAGGCGGTTACTGTAGTAGGTCGTGGCTACTATAGTTGTGCGATTACTGTAGCAGTTATGGGTCAATTTTGGTCCACGTATAACTGCTTGATCTGAATCCCGAATTATGCATGTGAGTAGTCAAATGGAAAGGATTCGGCGAGCTCTACGCAACCATGACCTCCGTTCGTCCATCCGAGCGACGTACCAAAAAGTCATGTTTTTGGCCGTCCACTTTATGTATTTCATCATACAAAACGTATTTTCCTTTTACGCATTATGGGTGTTACATGCGCGCTTATAGGTAACGGGCGCCAAATAACAACCGTTACTGATGTGGGTGGATGTAACGGGCGTTAAGGGCCCGTTACAAATGTTGTGTGATCTATTTGAGGTTTTCACGTAGTGAATTATGATTTATTTTTTAAAAAACCCTCAACAGTGAAATTAGGGTTCGGGGTTTTTTAAGTCGGTAGAAGGTTTCTTCTTCTTAATGAAAACCGCGGAGGCGGTCTTAGCCCATCAGCTTAGTTTTTTTAGAATTGTGAGAAACAATGGTTGTAACGGTCTTACCCACCGACTTAGGTTTTTTTAAGCGTGAGAAGCGGCGGCTGTAATTTAATGTCCACCTTCTCTCCCACCAGACATTACCACGACTTGCGCGCGTTAGATAAGAATTTCGGTCGACATATTTGCTATCGGCGAAAGAAACTAGAGTACCTGCAAAACCGACAGGAAGTATTCGAAAAAAAACCGACAGGAAGTGCATCAACCATCAGCACCCTATAGGCTGGATTCTCAAACTGAAGCCATCAGAAAACAAAAATTGAAGGAAGAAACTATCAGGAATTATTGCTTCGTATCAAGGGATCGTTAGGTAAAGTTGATCTTTCTTGAGAGTAGTTCTTCCTATCAATAAACTATCACAAACATATAACTCGTGACGTTATCCAAGGCTCTCTAGTGGTGCTGTGCAAATCAGCTCTTAGGGATCTGATTATTAATTACTAGAAGAGTAAATTGTATTCACCATAGAACAACTTGTAAGGTGGGTGCAGATTAGTCCAATAACTTGTGATATTCTCAATTTAATACAATAACTTGTCAGCTAGGTGCGGATTAGTCTAACAACTTATAAAATGATCAATCTCATACAATAACTTGATAGGTGGGTGCAAACTGGTCCATGAACTTGTAAAATGTTTAATTTAGTCCACACTCGATGTATCTGCAGTCTAAATGTTATCACAAATAATATATTTTCTAATACCAGGCTAGAGTATACTTGCCTCAGACAAATTGTGTGCATTATTTGACAATTCATATTTGTGTTGTGATGGTAAAAAAAATATTTAGTAAGGATAGAACCTTCGATAGTATGCCTTTGTTATCAATTTTTATACAAATATTAAATTTTGATTAGAAATATTTAAAATTTCATATTTAATTTTAATTCAAATTTGATTATATTATTTTTATTCAGCTAGTAATAGAATATGGTAACTCATACTGACAATTAATACCTTTTAGAAGTTTAACATAAATATTTTTAAAGTCTCATGCGCTACTTGAAAGATAAAATGAAATAAAATAATGAAAATGAGCATGCTTCTCTAAAGTTATTGAATACATGAGTAAAGTTGCAGAAGAAACAAAAGGTCACATGGTGTTTTATGAACTTTAGTCTCTCGGTAATCTAATGGTATAATTCAAAAACTTGGTTCAATTTAACTAATAAAAAATAAGTAATGTATATACATTTTATTCAAAATTAGCAACTTTAATTGAAAAACTATTAGTTGGAAGAAAATTTGAATACTGCCTTATTTGTCTAATACATTATCATTTGTAAATTTGGACTATAGGTGCACCAATTTGCCAAGTTATTACATTGAACTGAGTATTTTATACAACTTCTTGGATCAATATGCATATACATATAAAATTGTTATACTAATTTGATTATTTTACATGGTTTTGGACCGATATACACCAACCTGACAAGTTATTGTACTAAATTGAGTATTTTACAACTTGTTGGACTAATCCACACCCACCTGACAAGTTATTGAAGTAAGTTGAGCATTTTATAACTTGCTGGACTAATACACACCCACATGACAAGTTGTTGTATGGTGGGCGTAATTTACTCTTACTAGAATTCATTCAAATTTATTTGTAGGAGTATTATTTGCGTACCGTACCACAAGAATTTACACCATATAATGTATGACCCTGTTTGGTACAACTATAGCTCACGACAGCCTCCTGAGTTGTTGTGAGCTGTTTTTTTTGTGTGTGTGTGTGTGAAACACTTTTTTCTAAACAGTTTTATGGACGAACGAAGTTGTTTTTCTCCTCTCACAAAGGGATAAGTTGAGAAGGAGCTGAAAAAAAGTAGTTTTTCACAGCTCTCTCCCTCATTTCTATCTATGAGCCAGGCATGAAGTTGTCTGTTGATGAATTTGTTTTGTCAAACACCTTTTCACGTTGGCCGGGTTAAGCTGCACCCGGCCCTTCCGTTTAATTTCACGTTGGCCGGGTTAGCGCTCCACCCGACCTGGCATACATATATATATAGCCCGTCGTACCACTCACACTACCACCAGTGCAAAGCTTGTACCTGGCTTACACACACTCAGTCGTCATCACACCCCTTACTATAGCTAGCTAGCTGATCAAGTCCTAGTAGTGCTAGCGCTGCGCCTGCGCGCAGCAATGGCGTGGTTCCCGGCTAATCTGATCCGCCTGATCACCGCCGCCGCCATCCACGACGACGCATCGAAGCTGCCGGCCGCGCTCATGTCCAGCGGTATCTTCCTGATCGTGTCAGCGCTCGCGCTCATGGTCTCCAAGAGCCCGGGCGCTGTCCTCATCACCTGGCGCGGAAACGTGGCCGCGGGCACCTACTACGCCGTCCTGGTCTGCACGGTGGCGTTCGGCGTCGCGGAAGTCTTGTTCGGGCTCTGGGTCGACCTGCGACGCTGGAGCCTCACCGCCAAGGTGTTGCTGTCGGTTGCGCTGGTGCTTCTGGCCGTCGTGCTGGCTCTTTGGGCCGGCGTGAAACTTTAGGCCTGAAACATATGTGCCAGTTCGTGCGCCTCCCCCGTGCACCCTACACACGCCCGCGCGCTCCACCTCAGCCTCCACGCCCAACCAACCAGTCACGGCGTCGCCCTCCAGCAAATCCTAATGCATTAGTTTTGTTAGCCATACAACGTTTATAAAGTTTAGGCCCCAAATCTGCATTCTGTTCCGGAGCTTGAAATTTCCGACAAGCTAGAGTTTGTTGAGCCTTTTGCTTATTATTAGTTTGTTTTCGCCGGTTTATTTAGAACCTGTTTATCAAGTCGGTCCGTTTACCTCCAACAGTTTGCGATAATTTGTTTAGTAAATCTTGGATTTTTGCAACCCTAAATGTTATGATAAAGAAAAAATGTTACTCAACAGTTTTCCGTAATGAATAGTACTCAGCTGGTAGAATGAATAGTATTTTGTGAGAGGGAATAAGCCTAAATAAATCGAGATAAGCCAAGGTTAGGTCAGCCGAACAACCTCTAAAATCAGGCACACACTCCTTATTTTCCCGCGATCGACTACCCACCATTTTTTTCCGCGATCTGCCGACGTTGTGTCACCAAAGGTCACACCGCCAAACGGCTAGCACCCCTAGACGTACTCCACCACATCGCATCTTGTCACTCATGAAAAATTATTTACTTGATATGAGTCCATGCAGTGTCAGGCATGAGCAATCTCTAATTATGAATTAATTATGTTTAATGGAGTCGTCTCGCAATTTTCGGTTCATTCGTGTAATTATTTTTTAACTAATCTACATTCAATACTCCTAACGAACTTTGAAAAAAGTTTCACTTCACCAAGTTGTCTTGTCAAACTGTTGAAGTTCATTTTTTTCTTATTTTGACAAAATTAGATGTATGTCAAGTTCATATACCAAATTATTGGAGTTACTCTTAATTTGCTGGAGTAATAGATTTGGTTTGTGATCAACATGCAGCACAGAGAGCATACAAAACAAGGAGTAAGGAATCGGATGCTCGTTAGCCTAAGAGGAGGAGGGGTGAATTAGGAAACTTAAAACCTTAACCTATGCCTTCACTAATTTTGCGCAAAGGTAAACTAGAACATACTATTTATATGTGCAACTAGGTTGTTCTAGTGTGAAACTCCCATCCCAAAAGAAGTTTTGCAACCTATAGCCAATCCTAGCATGATACTACTCTAGGAAAGTAGAGGCAAACAAAGATTGCAATAGAGTAAATGCGGAAATGTAAAGGGGATGAGAGGAAGCAAACTCTTGACACGCGATTTATCCCGTGGTATCGGTAGGCACTAAGCCACCCCTAGTCCACGTTGTTGAAGCACTCACACAAGAGTATGGCTTCCCGGTCACCAAGTCTCTCCAAGAGCACCACTTGACTCGCCACAAAGGCTAGCCACTTAGGCACTTGTCAAGCTCCCTTGGTCACCTTGATGCCGCCTCCACTAAGGAGCTTCTCCACCAAGGAAGGGGGTCTCCACGTCCCCCGCACAAAGTGTCCTCTCCACTCCACACCAAGCGGAGGGTCGATGACGATTGCCGGTGAGCCACTTAGGCCCCAAGGCTTCCGGCGAACCTTGTACAACAGGATTCACTCAAGAATCACCTCACAAGGTTGGCACAACCTTGCACTCACTCAGCTCTAAGCTAAGCGTAGCACTAAGCACATACACAAAGCATGCACTAGTCTAAGGGTGAGCAATTAAGCACTTGGATGGATTGGATATGATCTTGAATGTGTCTTGAACTCCTCTACACTTCCACACAATCCAACCACCTCAAATGGGTGAGTGGAGGGGGTACAAATAGCCTAAGGCATCAAACTAGCCGTTGGCTAACGTCCACTGAAAAAGGTACTGTCGGATGATCCGACGCTATGCTTTTCCAGGGTGTCGGTTCATCCGGTGCCCCTCCCACGTCACGTAGCCGTTGAGGTTCTCTGACACAACTGCTCCGACGCTACGTCGGATCATCCTGTGCTGAAGGCCTCGCGTCCAAGTCGCCACTGTTAGCTTACAACTGACCGTCGGATAGACCGACGCTTTATCTTGGCCAGGCGTCGGATCATCCGGTGTTGAAGGCTTCGTCTTGGCGCGTCTCTGTACGAATTCAAACTGAGCGTCGGATAGACCGACGGGGTCCTCACTCAGACCGTCGGATCATCCGGTGCTACTGTCTTCCTTGCTCTTCCTCTGCAACTCGTCCGACGCTACTAAATAACGGACCGTCGGTTCATCCGACGGTACCTAGGGTTTGACCCTGTGCACCAACTCGTCCGACGATTGCACCGACGCTTGTATTTGAGGGACCGTCGGTTCATCCGACGGTGTCTTCTCTTTTCCTTTTCTTGCTCAGTTTTGACCCTTTGTTTTGGCATTTTTGCATGGGGTTTTCTTGCATCCTTGGGACCTAGAAATGTCTACAAAGACATGCTCAAACAATATGGTTAGTCCCAATGATCATGTTGTCATGAATCACCAAAATCAAACTCCGAACAAATGGCATATGAGGCCATGTTCGCTACAATCTCCCCCTTTTTGGTGATTTATGACAACACAACCAAAGCAAGCATAAATTTGCTAGAATTGACAGAATTAGAACCACTTACACTTGCTTGGATGCTTACCATCATCCAAACTCCCCCTAGATCAAACTTCCCCCTTTTTGATCTTATGTTCACATTCTCCCCCTTTAGTCTCAAATCCTTGAAATCACTTGTAAGCATCCTTGAGCCCACTTGTAAGCTTAAGCCACACGCTTGCTTTGGTCTCACATTCTCCCCCTTTGGAATAAAATCTCCAAAAACTCCAAAGAAAACGGGTCCAAGGAAACTAACAAGATCTAGCAACCATAGCTCAAAGGATAGGTGTTAAATGCAAGGGAGAAAGCCGCATGAACCATGATCCATATGTATGATATCGATGAAGATACCACATGTGAGAATAACTAAGGTGGATCACATGCTCATGAGACTAGCATGATACAAACTAAGCTCCCCTAAGTGTGTGCATAAAAAGAATACCACTTGCAAGACAAGGGTAGTGAGAGACACACAACTACAAACTTGTAAAACAAGGAAGCTTAGAGCATATCATGCAAAGAGGTAGCTTAAAGGACAAGAGATAAGACAAATGGGTTCTTGTTACATTACCACTTGTAGATATCACTTGTAGTCTTTTGATCATTGCATACCTCCGGGGGATTGATCCTCTCTACCTTGTTGGCACCACATTGAGATGAGCCACTTGGAAATGATATCACTAGGTGACACCACTTGAAAGAAGCTTGCATAGAAGACACTTGGGGTACCCCAAGTATTAGGAATGTATGAGTACATTGCCTTTGAACTTATATAGACATAAGCTCGCAAGGACATGACTCAATAGAATGAAGCTCATGTTGCTATATTCACTCTTTTAGAGATGTTAGATCACATTGAGAGTGAAATAGCATTCTCTTAGAATGAAACACCGCACCGGAACGCGTCGCTAAGGGACTACATAAGATAAGCTTGAAACAATGTTAGTCCCATAACCAAACCATAGGATGAGCTCCCCCTAAATGTGTGCATTTAGTGTTTGAATCACCAATCAAATGTATGCACATTGTTTATGATAACAAAAGGGAAGCTTACCCTATAGCTTGCTCATGATGCAAAGAGATATATATGAAAACATGCACCATGAAAGAACAAGTGTAGCTTTCCTACACACTAATCAAACCATTTAAGTTGCTCATGGGTTAGCACATGACACAAGCAACCTACCATATGTAAATATTGCAAAAAATGCAACCAAAACAAGGCAATGGAGCTACAATGATGCAAGAGATAGGTACTAGTTTCCATTACCTCAACCGGGGAACTTGGGCAACACATGTCCAATTTGCAAGCTTGGCTTATAGGCTTGAACCTTCTCATCTTGATTGTACCAAGCCTCCCAAGTCCCCACGCTTAAGGCCTTCAAGTGGCCTTTGGAACCCAAACCATTTGAGGCCCCTTCATGTTGGTGATGACTTCCTTGGGCACCCAAATAGGTTGGTTCCAACCCCGCTCTTCCTTCATCTTCCCAACCTTGTGTGCAACCACCTTGCCATTTGCCTTTTTCTTGATGACGTAGGTGTTGCTATTGGTCTTGTTCTTGCGGTTGGGCTTGGTGTAGATGTGGGAGCTCTTGATGGTGGGCTTCAATTTCTTCTTTGCACCCTTGTCCATCTTCTTGACAAATTGAGGGCATTTGTAGAACTTGTGCCCTTCTCCATGAAACTTGTAGAAAGTCACGGTTGCCCCCTTCTCAAGCTTCTTCACCATGGGATCACGGTTATCTTGAGAAGGTTGGACTTTGCTCTTCATGTCTTGAGAGATGTCCACTTGTTCTTCATCATTATTGCCCTTGCCCATCAAGTTTGCCAACCTCTCTCGGAGCCATTTCACTTCTTGCTTGAGCTCATCATTTTCCTTGCCTATGAGATACTCACATGTTTCTACAACAACATTCTCATGGCAAGATGGTGAGCAAGATTCATCAACTAAATCAATGCAAGAAGTTGAAGCATCTACCTTGGAGATAGGAATTGCACAAGGGATAGATGTTTCTTCAAGCTCAAAGGAATTACTTGTTTTAGTCTCATTGCTCTCAAGCTTAGATTTTAGCTCATCACACTCCTTGCTAAGCAATTTGAATTTGCACAACAAATGTTCATAATTTGTAGCAAGGGTATCACTAAGATCATTGAGAGCATTGAGTTCTTTGATTTCATTAGCTTGTTGTTCAAGCATTCCTTTTGCTTATGGATTAACTCAACAAGATCATTGAGAGAGGTGGTGTCGGATTCGTCATCACTTACATTGCTTTCCATACCTTTGTCCATAAGGCACATGTGTGATGATGAAGGACCTTGCATGAAGCAGGTGGTGAAGTTCTTTCTTGATTCATCGCTTGAGCTAGAAGAACTTGATCCACCACTTGTCCACCCACGGACGGCTATTGTTGCTCCTTGCCTTGGTCTCCTCTCCTTGACCACCTTCTTCTTGGGCTTGTGTTTGATCTTGGTGAACTTGATGTGTTGATGATGACGCCCTTCTCTCAAGTGGACGTTGTAGTCGTACATGTTGACTTTCTTCACATACTTAAAGATCTTCTTCACGTACTCGGCCACCATGGATTCAACCTCTTCATCACTTGAGGAATCTCCATCGTCACCATCATCACCATCATCTTCGCTTGAGCTTCCATGAGTAGCCATCCTACTCAACATTTTCTCTTGTTGGCTTGAGAGAGCATGGCTTGTTGTTGGAGAGGATGGTTCTTGAGGCTTTTCTTGGGGCGCCTTCTTTGACTTGGGCATGAGTTGAAGCTCATGTGCCATGATCTTGCTCAAGATATGTGATGGCTTCAAATCTTCGAGCTTCTTCTCGTAGATGATTGCTTTCACCAAGTCATAGTCGGGCTTTCGGAGACTTTGAAGGATCTTGCGGTTGATGTTCAAGTCCGTGATGTCCTTCACACCTAAGGCATTAATCTCATTGACAAGCACATTTAGGCGTGAGTACATAGATTCGGCATTTTCATTTGCAAGTTGCTTAAAGCTATTGAATTACTCAAGGAGACAACCGTGGCGTTCATTGGCAACTTCTTTTGAACCCTCATTTTTCTCCTTGATGGTTTTCAATAGCTCATGAGCATTTTCACAAGTAAAAACTCGATGAAAACGCCTACATCTAGTGAGGACAAAATGATG
The DNA here is from genome assembly GCA_947561735.1 of Cenchrus americanus. Lineage (NCBI taxonomy): Eukaryota > Viridiplantae > Streptophyta > Magnoliopsida > Poales > Poaceae > Cenchrus > Cenchrus americanus. The sequence goes on from OX387239.1 coordinate 263,487,258, forward strand.
CTCTTAGCAATTACATCAAATTGCTTTTCCTTCCTAGTACCATTTTTCATGCCCTCATCGGTGACTCTCCAAACATCAAGATCCCTTGCTTGGAGATGGGCCTCCATGAGAGCCTTCCACCGAGGATAGCCCGTGCCATCAAAATGTGGAGCCAAACCTAAGGTATCAACCCCTTTCATTTCTCTATAGAGCAACTCACTAGGCGGTGAAGCCTAACCGTTCCAATGAGCCGGTTTTCACAATTTACCAATCGAATTGGCGTTTTCTTGTGAAGGAAGTGAGTCCCGGCTCTGATACCACTTGTAAGGAATCAGATGCTCGTTAGCCTAAGAGGGGGAGGGGGTGAATTAGGCAACTTAAAACCTTAACCTATGGCTTCACTAATTTTGCGCAAAGGTAAACTAGAACATACTATTTATATGTGCAACTAGGTTGTTCTAGTGTGAAACTCCCATCCCAAAAGAAGTTTTGCAACCTATAGCCGATCCTAGCATGATACTACTCTAGGAAAGTAGAGGCAAACAAAGATTGCAATAGAGTAAATGCAGAAACGTAAAGGTGATGAGAGGAAGCAAACTCTTGACACACGATTTATCCCGTGGTATCGGTAGGCACTAAGCCACCCCTAGTCCACGTTGTTGAAGCACTCACACAAGAGTATTGCTTCCCGGTCACCAAGTCTCTCCAAGAGCACCACTTGACTCGCCACAAAGGCTAGCCACTTAGGCACTTGTCAAGCTCCCTTGGTCACCTTGATGCCGCCTCCACTAAGGAGCTTCTCCACCAAGGAAGGGGGTCTCCACGTCCCCCGCACAAAGTGTCCTCGCCACTCCACACCAAGCCGAAGGGTCGATGACGATTGCCGGTGAGCCACTTAGGCCCCAAGGCTTCCGGAGAACCTTGTACAACAGGATTCACTCAAGAATCACCTCACAAGGTTGGCACAACCTTGCACTCACTCAGCTCTAAGCTAAGCGTAGCACTAAGCACATACACAAAGCATGCACTAGTCTAAGGGTGAGCAATTAAGCACTTGGATGGATTGGATATGATCTTGAATGTGTCTTGAACTCCTCTGCACTTCCACACAATCCAGCCACCTCAAATGGGTGAGTGGAGGGGGTATAAATAGCCCAAGGCATCAAACTAGCCGTTGGCTAACGTCCACGAAAAAGGTACGCGTCGGATGATCCGACGCTATGCTTTTCCAGGGCGTCGGTTCATCCGGTGCCCCTCCCACGTCACGTAGCCGTTGAGGTTCTCTCGACACAACCGCTCCGACGCTACGTCGGATCATCCGGTCTTGGAAGGCCTCGCGTCCAAGTCGCCACCGTTAGCTTCCAGCCGGCGAGTCGGATAGACCGACGCTTTATCTTGGCCGGGCGTTGGATCATCCGGTCTTTGAAGGCTTCGTCTTGGCATCTGTATGAATTCAAGGCGAGCGTCGGATAGGCAGACCGGGGTCCTCACTCAGACCGTCGGATCATCCGGTGCTACTGTCTTCCTTGTTCTTCCTCTGCAACTCGTCTGACGCTACTAAAAACGGACCGTCGGTTCATCCGACGGTACCTAGGGTTTGACCCTGTGCACCAACTCGTCCGACGATTGCACCGACACTTGTATTTGACGGACCGTCGGTTCATCCGACGGTGTCTTCTCTTTTCCTTTTCTTGCTCGGTTTTGACCCTTTGTTTTGGCATTTTTGCATGGGGTTTTCTTGCATCCTTGGGACCTAGAAATGTCTACAAAGACATGCTTAAACAATATGGTTAGTCCCAATGATCATGTTGTCATGAATCACCAAAATCAAACTCCGAACAAATGGCATATGAGGCCATGTTCGCTACATAAAGGTACCTCTTCTGAAAAAAGGAGTGATATTTTTGCCTACATGTTCACTGCCACATACTTAAATCAACTCCAACAGCTTATGTAAAATGTTAGCTAAATATAGATTTTTTTCTCCTTTGTATAATATAGAAAATCTACTAAAAACAGAAATCCAACAACCTCTTGAAATCATGATGTTCATAATTCAAACGATTTCCATATCAGCACCAAAACACCACTGACAAGCAGACCTCACCAACACATGCAAGTTAAAATCAGCGAGTCGCCGCTTTGACTGGCCGATTCGTCACCGGCGGCCGCCGAGGATGGGGTTGCATGTTGCTATGCCATTTCCTCGGTCTTTACCCGCACGCGCCGTCTATAGACGTGGTAATGGATTTTGGAAAATCCAAATCCAATTGGATTTTTTCTTTTTGGACTTCGTTGGACTGGATTACTTTGGATGTGGATAGGGCTGGATGAAAAGCTCGAAGCTTGTTAGCTCGCTCGAACTCGCTCGTTAGTAGCTAGGCTCGGCTCGGCTCGGCTCGGCTCGTTAGTCAATTTGTAACGAGCCGAGCTCAGGTTTTAGCTCGCTACAATAACAAGCCGAGCTCGAGCCGGCTCACGAGCCCTAACGAGCCAGGGTTGCAGCAGCCATCAAACAGCCTAATAGGTCCAACATCAAATCACAGCCTAATAACTTGGAATACTAAATTGTTTGTTGACTACTTGGTTTCATTGTTGGTTGTCTTGTAAACATGTTGCATTTTTATTCCATATATTACCTGTTAACTATGATTTTTAAATTTATAACCGTTAACAAGCTGGCTCGCAAGCTTAACGAGCCAGCTCGAGCTTCTTAACGAGCCGAGCCGAGCTAGGTTCCCAACTCGCTAAGATAATGAGCTCAAACGAGCCGAGCTCTAATGAGCCGAGCTCTAATGAACCGAGCCATAAAGAGCCGAGCCAGGCTCGATATTCAGCCCTAGATGTGGATGTCCACATGCTAAATTAAATTGGATGTCCAAGCATGAGCTTTTAATTCTACTGTGCGGCTCTGGACGTGGGTCCCGCATATAGATTTGGCTTACCGATTTGCATGAAGTAGCGAACTGTCATATTAAAGCATCTCACCAAATTTTGGTCAAATCCGCTAAAATTTTATAGTGTGAACGCGAGTTTTTAATTCTAGGGTCCGGCTCTGGATGTGGGTCCCACATATAGATTTGGCTTCACCGATTTGCACCGAATAGCGGACTGTTATATTAAGGCATCTCACTAAATTTCGATTAAATCCGCTAAAATTTTATATTGTGAACGAGAGTTTTTAATTCTAGGATCGGACTCTAGACGTGGGTCCCATATAGATTTGGCTTCACTGATTTGCACCGAGTAGCGAACTGTTATATTAAGGCATCTCACCAAATTTCTGTCAAATCCGCTAAAATTTTATAGTGTGAACGCAAGCTTTTAATTCCAGGGTCCGGCTCTGGACGTGGGTCCCACATATAGATTTGGCTTCACCGATTTGCACTGAGTAGCGGACTGTCATGTTAAGGCATCTCACCAAATTTCGGTCAAATCCACTAAAATTTTACAGTGTGAACGCGAATTTTTAATTCCGGGCCCGACTGCGGACATGTGTCCCACATATATTTCTAGTGTGAACGCGAGTTTTTAATTACGAGGTCCGGCTCTGGACATGTGTCCCACATATAGATTTATCTTAGTAGTCAACCTGGTGGTGGTTGGATTATATTGTTGGATATTGGATTTTGAGTAAGTGAATTGGATTGGATTGGATTGGATGTGAGCTTTATAATTTAGGATCTTATTGGATTTTTCTTTTTTGGATTATGGATGTTGATCCATTCCCACATATAGCCGTCTAGAACTAGACGGCTTGCCTCAGTACATGAGGATGTCATGCAGCAGCGGGTCGCCGCCGCGGCCGACGAGGTTGAGCATGGACCTGGGGTTCACGGGATCGGAGGTGAAGGTGCGCTCCCACTCGTTGATCTTGGGTCAGTTCTGCACCTCCCAGTTGCAGCATGCAAACTGCTGCTCCGGTGACAACACCTTCTCTGAGCAGCCCGAGTCCGCGTGCAGCCACGACATCAAGTCCGACAGCCGGTCGCAGTACGCCGCCATGTCCGCGGACGCCAGGGAAAGACCGCTCTGCTCAGCCAACAATGGCTTTTGCTCCGACGGGGAGCCCGCTGCCGCGGGGGCCAACAGTGTCGGCTTGCTGTCGACGGTGGCGGAACGCTCCCTGGCTTGCTGCTGCCTTTGATTGGTCAGGCCCAGCACAGCCGCGTAGGAGGGCGCGAATCACGGGAGAATAGAGTTGACAAGCCGGACAAGCTCGGTAAAGAAAGCAAGCCGACTGAAGGCAGTACCGAGCAGGGTTTTTTACCAACCGCCGGATTTTTACCGCTTGGGAGCGGTAAGGGTAGCTACCGCGGTATACCGCTAAATACCGCTCGAATTCAAATTTCAAACCAAAACCGCTAAAAACCGCTAGTTCAAACGGTATCCAGGGGTATACCGCGGTATAAACTATTTATACCGCGGTATAAACTATTTTTACCGCGCGGTAACGAGTTTATACCGGTGCAAAGAAAAAGACCATCCGGCTTCGAATAAATGAAAATTTTGGCATAGTGTTGGCACAAATTAGTGTTAAATAGCACCCCCAATCAATGATTTATAGTTATACATAGATTGACACCATGTTCCCATACAGGGTCTTTAGGTCTGCCTGACATTGTCTACCTGCATAAATGCCAACGTAAACTAAATTACAAAACACTTCCTTAATACTATACCTAATGAAAATGTACCTAATTCCGAAACAAATCCTAACTAAAATTGGATCCTACCACAAATCCTACATCATGCCACAAATTATCCTCCTAAACCTAAACTCTAAAGCAACAATTCCATTTCTACCTAAAGCAACAATTCTATTTCTACCTCTACCTCACATCCTAAATCCTACCAAAAATCCTAAAACAAAGTAAACCTAAATCCTAACACAAATCCTAGATCCTACCACAATTTCTAAAGCCTAAATCTACTCAAAGTAAAAAAAAATTACCTAGCCGCGGTATACGCGCGTCGCCCGCGATATACCGCTGCTCCCGCGCGGCTAACCGCGCCGCCCGCGCGGTAGGGGTAGATCCACCCACGGCGCGGCTTACCGCCGCTACCGCGCGGTAAACCGCGGTCGGGGCTCGGTTAACCGCCGGCGGCGGCGCGGTAGGGGCGAAGCGGCTGCGGACGGCGCTTGGAAGCTTGCAGACGGGGAAGGAGGAAGGCTCTGGATGCTCGGGGGCACGCGGTTGGGCACGAGTTAGGTCATCTAGTTCATTTGGGCTTCATCTTTTTTTTCAACTTCTAAAGCTCCAAATAAATACCAAATGCACTCAAATTTGAAAACTTTCAACACCATAAGACTCTACAAATCATGAACTATTTTTTGGTGATTTTTATTGATTTTTTCATTTTTTGAATTCAAATTCAAATTTGAATTTTGGGACCGGTTGCTACCGCTGGGTACCGTTACCGTACCCCAGCGGTAGCAGCGGTAACCGCGGTATATCACGTGGTTACTACCGGTAAAAAAACCCTGGTACCGAGTAGGATACAAAACAAAAGAAGATAGAGAAGCTGTTGGATCATGTTTTTACAAGTGTTTTTCTTTTTTTACCGATTTGAATGGAGTTGCTCTTATACTGTTTACTCTCTCGGTCCTGCAAAAAGTGTTGCTTTAGTATTGTCTTAAGTCAGACTATCTTATTAAAATATATCAATGTTTTTGATGTCTAACAAGATTCATTATGAATATATTTGCATAGCATACATATTTAGTATTATATATATATTTTTTTTTGATATTTGTAATTATAATCTCACAGCGGGCACATTTTCCGTTGTTCCGACTGATGGACTCTCCCTGTGTGTTGACCCCTGCACGCTAACCGGCCAGAACCACCACGGTAGCACAAAGTTTGTCAAAGGAAAAAGTCCTTTCAGCATCCCTCAACTATCAACGAAGTTTGGTTTCAGTCACTGATCCCGTATCCGGAAAACTGGGTATCTTGCGTCTCTGAACTATCTAAACCATCTATTTTTAGTCCCTCACTGGTTTTGATGGTGGTTTTTGATGACATGGCAGCGGCCCCTGCATGTCAGAGGGTGGGCCCCACAGTCTTTCTTCTCCCCTCATCTTCTTCCCCTCCTCCGCCACAGGCCATCTCCTCTCCTCCACCACGCCGCCGCCTCCTCTCCTCCTCCCCAAGCTCTGTCTGCTCTCCCCGCCCCTGCTCTCCCTATGCCACACCTACTTTCCACATCGAGCCGACCATAACCTTGCCTCTGCACGGCACCAGCCCCGAGCTCAGGCACCGCCGGCGGGGCAGGGTGGGGCGGCCTTCGGCCCGCGGCCTCCTAAGCTGGAGTGTGGATCTGTGTTAATTTGGAGCCACCGCTAAAGCCAAGCGTGGGTCGGAGCAGGTGTAGGCAGAGCGGCCAGACCCCGGCCTCCGACGCCGCTCCCGAGATGTCGGATCCCCGTCGCGGTGGCCGGAGGGGTGGCAGGGCACGGGGAGGCGGGAGGGGTAGCGGGACATGGGGAGGCGGGGGCTGCGGTGAGGCCGCCCGTGCATCTCGTCGTCGGCGTGCGGGGAGGCAGACACTGTGGCGAGATGGCCGTTGGCGATGGCCCCATCCATGGGAGGTGGGGTGTCACCCAAGGAAAGAGATAGGCGGCCGGGGGGAGCAGGCCGATGTTGACGGTTAAATAACGCGTCAAGTTACTATCCGCAAGTGCACGGGTCGGTTGTAGCTTTTCCCTTAGAGTATTCCCCCAAGGTTAATCAATCCATGGAACAAGTGGATTGCTATGCTCAACTAAGCACTAATGTTGTTGATTTAAAGCTCTTCATCAAATATGTGTAAGTAAGGACCTTAATCTAATTTAATCTAGGTTAAAGAAGACAAAGTAGAGAGTGATGGAACGGAGATCTCAAGAACGTAGAACGCTTGTCCAAGGGATCTAGGATCACTTGAAGATGTAACCACCTAGCAAGAACAACCCGATCTAATCTATCAGAGGTAAAAGTGCACGGAGTCCAACCCTTTCCCTCTCGTATACTAGTCACTACATGAGGGTAATCCATGATCGAACACCAAGTGCACAAGACGTTGATGTGTTCTAGGCATGCATGATCAAAGGTGTGAACCAAGTTCATTATGTTTTCCCTCCCGCGCACTGTCACTACACGACGGTAATCGCATAAAGAACAAAAGGAACACGATAGTGAAGCTACGAGCGATCCATCCCCAAAGTAAGCCGACCGACCAATATGATTAAAGCACCATCAACATGAACATGAATATGATAGCAAAAGATTCAAAACATAGGTTCGGTGATTACAACTCAAGATCCTCCTTCAACCCCTAAGACAAACATGGACTTTACCCCATAATGTTACTCATTGTAGCGTTGATCATGATGTAGAATTCCCCGAAGTAGATGAAGGCCGTGAGTGCTCCCTTCGCGATCCAATCTGCTTCTTGTTCTCAGTCTTGTGGCGGTGGATGACGAATGAATTTTCGCGTGGCTATCGGCCAGGGGGCTATAAATAGCACGAGAGGCAACTAGGTCAAAGGGGGTGTCCAATCGGGCCTGGAATGGTAGTAATGATGAATCCTTCTAGGCCAAGCTTGCGGCGGCGGTAGGGGGAATAAGAAAAAAACAAGGGAAATGATCCTAGGTCGGGGGGGCCAAGGGAAGTAGGGGGCGCACTAGGCCAAGCTTGCGGCGGTGGTAGCCTAGCCTCCCCGCGCCACCGCCACAAGATCTGCCCGAGCTCGAGGTGGAGCCTCCGAGCGAGCGTTCGCCCTCCGCCGCCTCACAGACCTCGAGGCATGCCGTCGTGCTGGCAGGGAGCTCGAGCCACCGTAGATCCCGGCAGCCGCAACTCGAGATCACCGTCGGGCCACGCGCAGCAGCAACTCGTCGTCCTTGCAAGCTCCGCTGCGCCCCGAATCGAGCTCCAAGGCGGCAGCTCTGAGCCCCAGTGCTCTGCCTCGCCTCCAATCAAGCTCTGCTAACCGCCTTGCCCCGAATCGATGGAGAGAAAGCGGAGCTTGACGAGGAACAGGAGAATGGAGAGGTTGGAGGCGACAGCCGAGAGGGAGAGATAGGGAAGAGAGAGCGGCGGGCCGCGGAGGCGCGCGCGCCGCCGCGTGCCCGGACTCAGCACCGAGGCCGGCGGCGTGTGCCCGTGGCCGGCGTGCCCCGCGGCCACCGCTCTGTCTCCTCCCGTGACCGTCCGTGCAAGGGGAAGTTGTCTAGGAGATAAGGATAAGGTTTCTTTTCAAAGGCACCCCTGGGCAATCAAGAAATCCCACTCGCGAATTTACGTCTTGACAATCTTGCATAACAAACCCCGTAAATATCATCACCTTGAGATCCAACATGTCACTTATTCGTGGTCTATGTGCTGCTGACTCTAGAGAAAATTGTGCACCAGTCCCTATGTTTCAACAATAATTCGTTATAAACTCATAGATCTTTGACCCTTCGTTGTTTTCAATTTTAATGGTTTGTTTCAAAAAAATTATATAAAATCATGCTCCATCGATGTTGGACATTCTAGCCAGTGATTTGCTCAATACACTTTCATTTGGAATGGAAGTGGAGTCGTTTGCCTAGAAAAAAATTACCGAATATGAAATAGTATTAACAACGAGCTTATAAAGAGTTGGAATGGCTAAGGTGCCCCTGAGTAATTGATTCATTCAAATTTTGCGCGTCCCTAGCCACGCACAGGCTTGTAACCAACTACAAAGAACAGAGTCTCAGCCCAAGAGAAAACCCCATGGCCCAATACAGATTTATAACTCTAGTGGGCCCAACTGGTACTGAGAAAGTTCAGCCGAAGAGCAACCGAGAGAACTCGTGAGCCGGACTTCTCAGTGAGCCAATACAAGATTTCTCCTTGAGCCAATACAATATAACTCTAGTGGGCCCAACTGCTACTGAGAAAGTTCAGCCAAAGAGCAACCGAGAGAACTCGTGAGCCGGACTTCTCAGTGAGCCAATAGAAGATTAGAAGATTTCTCCTTGAGCCAATACAAAATTTTTATTTCGCCTTGGTTGGGGTGGGCTAGGCTCAGGCTGTAGTGCAACGCTCAAGGGCCCACTGCCCCAGTGGCAAGCTACTGTGGTGGGTCCTCCCAAAAAAATAAATTTAATATCCAAATGGGCGCATGGCCCACATATCAAATATTAAACTGATAAGAACAGATACTACACTTGATCTTAGCCAAAAGGCCGAGAAAGGTATGAGTGGTGCCCTGGGTCTGGTTTTATAGTCCTCGTCCGGCTCAGCTCCCTCCATCCCGCCGAGGAGGTACTAAACTGAAGCGCAGGCGCGCAGCGCGTCGCTAGCAGCGCTCGGTTCGGATGCTTGGGCCGTTTGGGCTTCCAATTTGGTGCATCGTTAGGGCCCAGGTATTGTTTGCTGGTCTGCAATTGATACGGCCCAGGGTTTGTTAGCTGGTCTTCCATTGTTTATTTTGGACATGAAAACATCTCGGCCTTTAAGTTTGGACGATGCGTCTCTAAAAAAACAGATGGATGATGCACACGCCTTACCTTGTCATTAATAGTTGGTGACTAGGAAATCGACTGAACATCGGGTTTTATCAACAACATAAAAAGGAAATCGATGGAACATCCTGATGCAGTGTGAAAATAAATGAATTTGGCATGACGCTTCAAGCTTTTTAAAAAAATAAAAAATGTAATAATTGTGTTCATATGATGATAAACATCCCCTTCTATTAACCCAAGGGCAATGGGAGTGTCTTGAGAGTAAAACAATGCAGGATAATGTTTTCATGCCGTATTATGGCATGACTGCTTGTTTGTGCACCAAGCCTGTATTATTGCCTTGGAATTATCAAAATGCATCCTTGGTGAATTTACCATGATTTTATCCCTGTCAGAAATATTATTTCCTCAATTATGTTTGTTTTTAATCATAAATATGTGTAGCATGTTTCATAAAAGCTATATGTGTGTTTGTTAGTTCTTTCAGATTGTTTTGGACCAAAGCATGTATAGGAGAAAGTTTGAACTCAATTATGTTATATTTATTTTCATATGCTTAAATCCTCTAATTGCTAGCTAGTGATGCCTTTAATTTTTGTGTATTATAATCAGTGGTGCAAAACCCTTTTACTTGCTGTCCAACAGAGCCTTCCTGGTCATTAGAACCAATAGGTACTGCTGGAACAGTTTGATGTGTTTCTAATTGATTAAAAGAGTGCAAATCCGATTAATCTAGTAAAGGGGAAAATAGGAAAATGCATCCTTTATGTAGAAGCTAAGGGATGAGCTAAGAAAGTAAAATGGTGGTATCAAAAGTAAATTTCCTTGCTGGTTGTATTCAAAATTAAATATTCATTAGTAGATGTGCACACAATCATATTAAAGGAAAGGCTAAATAGGCCTTTTGATTATCCTAAAAAGAAGGAATGTTTAAATGCTTTTCTTAAGGTGAATATGACCAACCCTATGCCACTTGTAGCTGTTGCTACTGTTTGTTATGTGAATTACATTAATTTATCTATATATATATGTACACCGTCACTATTGAAAAGTCTAGATGAGAAAGCTTTGCATTTGTCCCTTTATAGGAAGAGTATGCTGAATGTATATATTATCTAAGTGAATGTGTTCAAATGTGCACCCCATGTTGTCATAAGTTGTTTGAAACAAATTCAATCCAATTTGTCACTCAAGTTTTGCATTGCATCCTCCGTGTAGAAGTTCCCGACGGTAGTTACACGCTCGTGTCAGAGGACATGAACGAGGGAGCCGGAGGAGGCGTGCACTACGTCGCCATAGAGCAAGACCCGGGCCAAAGTCCGGAAGATTGTCTAACTGCTTGTGCTAACGAAGGCAAGCCCCAGTTTTATCATCAACCCATGTTTTATTTAAATTTATGCAACTATCTATGTTATCCTATGTGCATTTACGTTCAGGAATTGGATGAAACCCTAGTTGCATGATCCCTAGGTGCCTATGTTCTTTTACTAGTATGCTAGGTCGCTAGATGCTATGCTCTAAGGACCCGGTAAAAGTCGAGTGATGTTCGTCACTCGCGAGAATAGGATTTCCTTTATGGAACCCCCATATGAATTAATGAATTGCTCATGTGGTAAGAGCATGGGATTTGGGCTCCGGTCCAGTGGCTTCATGGGCTAAGCTTTTGAATGTACTAAGCACTTGTCGGGAATGGGACCGGTAAGCCTAGTACCTTAATGAGACGGTACGGGATTTTACTACTACTAATCTCGATTCGTCTCCTGCCCGGCTTGCAACTGGGAGGAGGGTACATGGGTGAGGCTGGATGTACTAAGTGGGGCATTCCAGATAGCCTTGTACCCGGGACTGTAGGCTATCATCCCAACCCGAGGATTTTTGGGAACCGTTTGGTCGGTGTCAGCTCTGTGGGGCACCGCTCCGTGTGTTTAGGTTTACCTTGCAAGGGTTATGAATCAATCGATTGTCGGCCTCTCACTGTTATCCGAGACTGCTTAATCAGCTGGCCATGATATCCCTTAATAATGGAACTATGTGAAATCTTCTGCGTGAAGTAATTGTATTGCACAATCATTGATTGCATTAGTTGCTCATCATAGTAACGATAATTTCACTAGAAATTGAGCTAAAATATTGAAAGTAAGGATCCATGATCACAGTTGCTTTTTGGCAAAACAAACCCACCAGCCAAAAGCCCTACATGTCTAAAGGTAACTTTTGACGGGTAAGTCTTGCTGAGTATTAGTATACTCAGCCTTGCTTAAATTGTTGTTTTCAGGTGAAGTTGTTTGGCCTGATGAGATTCCACCCGGCTGGGAGCTGGAATGGGTGGATGAGGACGCTGAGTAATGGCATCACCGATGGCCTCTGGTGATGTCATAACATAACATTATTAGTACTTCCACTGTTTCAATAAAACTCCGAATGATTTACAATTATGTCAGAAATAACGGTTTGTAATATTTGGACCCTACAGGGAGATTAGTATTAATGTGTAAGGCACTCTGGACTCTCCTTCGTGGGAGTTTAATGCATACGTTCGATCCTCTCTGTGTTTCCAAGTGATTTACCGGGTGTAAACCCAGCAACACTTAACGGGATGCTTATTTATTGTCGCTTAATGACCAAATGGAGTGGTTTAGGCGCTAGTACGGAATTATCTCGGGTGGGATTGTCACACAGGCCATAGGTTACAGTAGCTGGCAGCTCATCCTGGCAAAGACTATGCCTAGCTTATACTGTCTTTGAGCAATATTTGACGTAGTATTGGGTTTGCTCCTAAAAAATGAAAGGTATTTTGCCAACGAAAAAAATGTGAAAGTAATGTTGGGTTGCTTAGCAGTTGGGAAGACAATGACAGGGATGTGGAAATATATGATAACTAATTCACGAACATGCAGGAGAATCTGATTAAAAAAGTGCAAGTCTGACTCAATGATGTTACTGGGCCCGGTCCAAGATCGGTTGGTGGTGTGCGTTTGGCCCAAGGCAGGCCTTCGATCCGGCGGCCTCTGAAAGAGATGAACAGCGAACTCTGATCTGAAGGAAATCTGAACCCCATCGTCGTGTCTTTCAGAGTTCTTCCTCCCCATGCCGAGGAAATGGACAACGGATTTCGCATCGTGCTCAGTTGGTGCATCAAAATCGTCTGCCCGCCGGGCAAAACCAACAGTTAGCACAACAATTGGAAGATACAGACATATTCGGGGGACACATGCTTCTTAATTCATCTGCATAAAACTCTACACTGAATACCTAGACAGGCATGATCGCAATAGCTTGTTCGAAACAAATTGTGCTTACATTGAGGTAGAAATATTAGGGCACGCCACTCATGGTTTAGCTGCAGTACCCTGTCAAAGACTGAAAGCATATAATAGCACAAGTTACAATAATAAGAGAGTTCAACTGTGACACAACCATTGCACTTATTACATAAAGCCATGCATGAAGCATGGTATCTGACACACAGGAAATAAAGCCACACCAATTAAAATCCATGAACATAGACAGACACAACCATTATGCTTTGCTCAGACACAATCACAAAGCACTCTAGAGCAAGCAACCAGACACACACTACCAAAAGCGTGCGCACATGGGCAGCAAGCGGAAATTAACATGCAAGCAGAGAACATATGGCAATGCACATGAGCACACAGCCACACAGAAACTACACCACAGGATCGAAGGAGACGCTCCTGGGGCAGCAAACTTATTTCTTCTAGTTCCAGCAGAAAGGGAATTTTGAAGCACCGTCTTAAGTTTTTGGCCCATGCTTAAGACTAGGTTTGTTTTTGTGTCTTTTAATGGCGTATTTCACCTCTTTAGGAACAAATTCACCGTTGAACTCGAGCTCCTTCAATCTAGGAAGCTTGTCAATGTCGGAGAGAGGTGTGCCAGATGAACAGATGATCTTCTCGAGCCTAGGAGCAGATCCGCCGGCGAAGTCGATTTTTGTGATGGAAGAGCTGTCAACAACAAGAAGGTTCAACCATATGAATTCATCCTTTTTGAATGTAATCTCGTTCTGTGTTCTGGCAAAAGATATGCCCGTGAGCACCAGGCAGTGTAACTTTGGTTTCTTGGCGAGGGTCTGTAGAGCATTATGCTTCAGCAATGCACCATGAAGAGTCAGCTTGGCTATTTTTTCCGCATTGTCAAATGATGATAGCAACTTACCACCACTGTCATTGTTCAACTCGAGCTCTTCCAATTTTTGAAGCTTGTCAGCTCCAGAAATAGACATTGTGTTGGTGGAAGACAAAACGGTCTTCTCCAGCTCACTGGCTCCTCCATCCTCAAAGGTGATATTAGTCAAGTCTGAGCCCTACCGTTGGCGACGCGGGTGGCCAAGAAGGATGGGGGCGATGGCGACGCGGGTGGTTTCCCCGCTGTCGAAAATGTGTTCCTCATCTTTGGGGGACCTACCGTTGACATGTCAACCCGGCAGCGCAAGAAGGAGCGGCACGAAGTCCTCGCCGCGAGAGAGGGCACCTCCGGCCTTTCTCAGGCGGTCGAAGGATGCCATCACCTTTAGCGGGATGATCACCCAAACCGCATCCCGAATCCGGGCCAGTACCCCCTGGTGGTCGATCCCATCATTGGGAACGCCCGGTTTTCGAAGGTCCTTATGGACGGAGGCAGTAGCCTCAATATCCTCTTCGCGCATACGTTGCGCTGATGGGGATTGGGCTGAACCGGTGCGGCCCGGCACGAAGCCGTTTCACGGCATCGCGCCGGAAGCGAGGTTCAACCCCTCGGGCGGATCGATGCGCCCGTCCGGTTTGGGACCCCCAAGAATTTCCGCAAGGAAACCCTCACATTCGAAGTGGTGGGATTCAAAGGGGCCTACCACGCCATCCTCGGGCGACCATGCTATGCCAAGTTCATGGCGGTCCCCAACTACACGTACCGAAGATGAAGATGCCGGGTCCAAACGGCGTCATCACCGTCGGGTCGTCGATCGAGCATGCATTCGGCCGCGATGTCGAGTGCGTGGAGCATGCGGAAGCACTAGCGGCGGACGAAGCGGCGGTAAACACTGGCGGAGAAGATGGTCAACGACGACCTCAGCTCCACCACCAAGCACGTCGGCACGTTCGAGGCCGCCGAGCAAGCCAAAGGGGTCCCCCTCGACCCATCGGCCCCCGAGGGCAAGGCTTTGAGGGTCAGCTCGACCCTCGATCCTAAATAGGAAGCGGTGCTCGTCGACTTCCTCCGCGCCAACGCCGACGTTTTCGCGTGGAGCCCCTCGGACATGCCAGGCATCCCGAGGGAGGTCGCCGAGCACTCCCTTGATATCCGGCCCTAACGCTCGCGGCTGTTCAGCAGCGGCTACGCCGTTTCGACGAGGAACGGCGACGGGCGACTCGGAGTGGAGGCTGCGGAAGCTCCTCGAGGCCGGATTCATCAAGGAAGTGTTCCACCCTACGTGGTTAGCCAATCCTGTGCTTGTAAAAAAGAAAAATGGGAAGTGGAGGATGTGTATCGACTACACCAGTCTCAATAAAGCATGTCCAAAAGTTCCCTTTCCTTTACCACGCATAGATCAGATCATTGATTCCACAGCTGGGTGTGAACTACTCTGTTTCCTTGATGCCTATTCGGGATATCATCAAATAAAAATGAAGGAGTCCGACCAGCTCGCGACTTCGTTCATCACACCGTTCGGGACGTTCTGTTACGTCACGATGCCTTTTGGCCTCAGGAACGCGGGCGCAACGTACCAGCGCTGCATGCAGCACGTTTTTGGGGATCATATCGGGCGGACGGTCGAGGCTTACGTAGACGACATCGTTGTCAAAACCAGGAAGGCGGACGACCTGGTCAGCGATCTTGGCATCGCATTCGGTCGCTGCGGGCCAACGGGGTCAAGCTCAACCCCGAAAAATGTGTCTTTGGAGTGCGCGGGGCATGCTCCTAGGATACATCGTCTCCCGACGGGGAATCGAGGCCAACCCCGAAAAGGTCGCCGCCCTCGAGCGAATGGGTCCAATTCGGGACCTCAAAGGGGTGCGAAGGTGTTGGGGTGCCTTGCCGCCACGAGCCGCTTCATCTCGAGGCTCGGTGAGAAGGGCACCGCCCCTCTACCGGCCGCTCAAGAAGCACGAGCGCTTCTCTTGGACCGCCGAGGCCCGGGGAAGCGCTCGACAAGCTGAAGACGTCTCTGACGCACGCCCCAATCCTTACGCCGCCGCGAGACGGCGAGCCCCTCCAACTCTACGTGGCCGCAACCACCCAGGTGGTCAGCGCCGTGATCGTTGTGGAGCGCACGGAGGAAGGGCATGCCCTACCCGTGCAGAGGCCGGTCTACTACGTCAGCGAAGTCCTATCGGACACGAAGACGCGCTACCCCCAGGTCCAGAAGCTGTTGTACGCGGTAGTCCTCGCGCGGCGCAAGCTCCGCCACTACTTCGAGGCCCACCCAGTTACGGTGGTCTCTTCCTTCCCGCTAGGAGAGATCATTCGCAACCCCGACGCGGCAGGCAGAATTGCCAAGTGGTCCGTGGAGTTGATGGGCGAGACGCTCGCCTATGCTCCGCGCAAGGCCATCAAATCACAAATCTTAGCCGACTTCGTCGGCGAGTGGACGGACACACGGTGCCGCCCCCTCAAATTCAAGCGAGTCTTTGGACTCCGTTCTTCGACGGCTCGGTGATGAAGACGGGGAGCGGGCGCGGGCACTGCTCTTCGTGTCACCCCTCGGGGAGCACATGCGCTACGCAGTGCGCCTCCACTTCCCCGCGTCTAACAATATGGCGGAATACGAGGCCCTCCTCTGCGGCCTCAAGATCGCCATTGAGTTGGGCATCAAGCGCCTCGACGTGCGAGGGGATTCGCAGCTCGTGATCGACCAAGTCATGAAGAACGCGAGCTGCCACGACGACAAGATGGAGGCCTACTGCAAGGCCGTGCGGGCCCTCGAAGACAAATTCTACGGCATCGAGCTCAATCATGTACCCCGCCGGTACAACGAGGAGGCAGACGAACTTGCCAAGATCGCGTCGGGCGGATCACCGTTCCCCCCGAACGTTTTCGCGCGCGACATCGCGCGGCCATCGGTCACCTTCGAGCCCTATCCCTCGGGCGACAGCGGACCCTCGGGGGCTCCCTCGAATCCAGCGGGTGCGGAACCCATGGAGGAGGACCCCTCGAACGAGGCGTACGTGCTCTCCCTTCTCGAGGGGTACGGCTCCCACGAGGGCGTCGCGATGAACATCGAGCCGGCTCCGCCCGGGCGGACGGGGGGGAGAAGTACATCGCCTGGATTGATCGAGGGGAGCTCCCCGCGGACCGGGCCGCGGCCGGGCGCATCGCCGGGATGGCCAAGTCGTTCACCCCGGTCGACGGTGAGCGCCACAAGCGCGCCGCGTCAGGCATCCTCCAGCGATGCATACCCATTCCCGAGGGGCGCGAGCTCCTACGGGACATCCACGCGGGGATCTGTGGCCACCACGCCGCGCCGCGCACCCTCGTCGGCAACGCGTTCCGCCAAGGCTTCTATTGGCCTACCGCGGTCGCGGACGCCAACGAAATCGTGCGCACTTGCGAAGGGTGCTAGTTCTACGCCCGCAAGACCAACTTGCCAGCTCACACTCTGCAGACAATCCCCGTAACATGGCCGTTCGCTGTGTGGGGGTTGGACATCGTCGGGCCCCTGCGGAAGGCGCCCGGGGGCTTCACCCACTGTCGGTTGCAATTGACAAGTTCTCCAAGTGGGTGGAGGTGCGCCCCATTACGAATTTGAGGGCTGAGCAGGCGGTCACGTTCTTCACGGACATCGTCTACCGCTTTGGAGTGCCAAACTCCATCATCACGAACAACGGGTCCCGGTTCACGGGCGGAAATTCTTGGAGTTCTCGCGACAAGTTCCACATCCGCGTGGATTGGGCGGTGTGGCACACCCACGGACCAACGGCCAAGTAGAACGTGCCAACGGCATGATCCTACAAGGCCTCAAACCCCGAATTTTCGACCGGCTCAACAAATACGGCGGAAATGGCTCCAAGAACTACCGGCGGTCGTGTGGAGCCTAAGGACCACCCCAAGCGAGCCACGGGTTCACCCCGTTCTTCCTAGTCCATGGCGCGGAGGCCGTCCTCCCCACGGATGCGGAATACGGGTCGCCCAAGGTTCGAGATTACAACGAGGATGCTAACCGGCGAGCCGCGAGGACTCGGCCGGACCGACCGGATGAAGTACGCCTCGTGGCGTTGATGCACTCCGCAAGATATCAACAGTCCCTACGGCGCTACCAAGCGCGCAAGATACGTCGGAGGGATTTCGGCGAGGGGGATTTGGTCCTAAGGCTACGCCAAGACAACCGAGGGCGCCACAAGCTATCGCCCCCATGGGAGGGACCCTACGTCGTGGTGAAGGTGCTCAAACCAGGCACGTACAAGCTTGCCAACGAGGACGGCGAAGAACTCACCAACGCTTGGAACATCCAACAGCTACGTCGCTTCTACCCTTAGCTAGGATTTCCAAGTATTTTTCTGCTATACAAACACACGGCCAACGCCCCAGTTGGTGTCACCTATGTAAATACTCCAAGTATAATAAAAGGGCAACTCGGCTTTCCCCTGAAACCCAAGTTACCCTCGGGGGCTACTGCGGGGGGGCACCCCCCCCCCAAAATGGCCCCATTTTTTCGCGCAAAAACGTAACAACACGCGCTAAGTTTGTTCCCCACTTCAACCTCGAGCCATGATTCGAACGGGGCGTAGGCGGCACGGCGGAAGGAGCGCGCGAGCCGAGAGCCGGCCTACGCCGCGCGGCTATGGCCCGTCTCTCTCGCCTCCAACCCGGCGGGCCCCGCTGCGAAAGGCGGACTCCCCTAACTAGAATCTACTCGGGGAAGAAGAAGAAGCAAAAAGCGCAATAAGCAAGTGATTTCATTTACAAGCCGACCATGTTCACGAAACTACTTGTTTGTTTACAAGAGGCCACGAGGCCGAATCGATACACATAAACAAAAAACGGGCCTAGCGCCCGGGTGCTTTCGGGCGGGCGGAGCGGCGGCCGTCGGCGGCGTCGGGAAGAGGAATTCTTCGAAGGCCTCGGCGAGCGACTCGGCGGCGTCGGCGGCAAGCGCGTCCGCACGCTCCATGGCCACCTCGTCCTCGACGCCCTCGGGCACGATGTAGCCTTCCGCTACCGCCTCGAGGTTGACCTCGTAGTGGGATCGCACCACTCCGAGGGCCTTCGCACGCCCGGGTGCGGCGCCCGCCCGCACCCGCCCCGTGACGTGGCCGCCAAGGGCGCGTAGGCGGCTGGCCAGCGAGCTGCCGGCACGGGCATCGCCTTCCTCGACGACGCGACGGGTCTCGAGGGCCGCGTCCCGCCGGCTCTGCCGGCTCTGCTCGAGAGGAGTTGTAGGAGGCTTGCAGGGCCTCGGCCCGCCCAGCAGCGTGTCCCAGGGCAGTGCGCAAGCCTGGAAGCGACAAGACGACAAGAAATCAGAAAAAGGGAAACGAACCCTCTAAAGCAAGAACTAACAAGCAGAATCAGACAGTAGCTTACCTTCGATTTGTTTCCTCCCCAGATCGAGGTCGCGGCGCGCGGACTCAAGCGCCGCCTCGAGGCTCTGGACGGTCTCGCCTTGCTCGACGAGGGCCATCTCTTGGGCGGCATTGCTGATGCTGAGCGTCAACGCCTCATCCTCAACCTCGGAGAATGCGGCGTTCCGCTCCTCCAGCGACTTCTCCGCCGCCTCGCGAGCAACGCGCTCCCGCTCCCGGCGCCGTCGGGCGTCGCCAAGGGCGGCCCCCTTGCTCTCGCTGGAGCCGCCCCTCGGCCCCCGGCGGGCGATGCGCTCTGCGCGGAGCCGCCCTTCGGCGGCAACGAGAGCCGCAACCTTGACGTCGAGGGCGGCCTTCGGGTCATCCGCCTCCCCGGCGCGGCCCCCTCCCGGCCGCGCGCCCGCTCCTCGGCCCCGGCGGCCGCCGCGCCTGCGCCCCCTCGAGCGACGCGCGGAGCTCCCGGGCCTCGGCGCGAGCGGTGGCCACCTCCGCCTCCCGGTGGCGGCCGGCGTCCGCGTCTTCTCCGAGGTCCTCGCGCGCATTCCACGGCGCCTCGTCACGATCGACGAGGGCTGCGCGGATCCGCCCGAGACTCGAGTCACGCGCCGCGTCCCCGCCCGAGCTCTCGGGGAGCACGTCGCACCACGCCATCGCCGGTAGACCGGCCGGTGTCCCGGCGTCCTAAGAGCTTCCGCAAGCGCGTCGAAAGCGCCGCATCGCTCCCGGAGGCCGGCGGGCCTCGGCGTTCACCCCGGTCGAACGCGCCGTACTTCTCGCGGTCGCGGCGCTCAAGCTCCGGCATCCACGCATCGAGCCCCGTAAGCGCCAAGTCTTGAATACGGCGCGCGAAAACGAAATAAGGAAGGGAGACGAGCAACCGTGGCTCACCCGGAAGACGATCCGGGCGGGCCGGCCGTGAACCGCGGCGCTTCGTTCAACGCGCGGTTGAGCGTGGCGCCATGGCTCGGGGAGCTCGCCCCGAGCTCCTCGCTCCCTACGGGCGTCGGCAAACGCCGGGGGATCCTCCACGGCCCCCCCCCACCCGGCGGGGGCGGCCGGCATGGGAGGACGAGGCCTCGGCGTCGTGCCCTCGGCCCCCCACTATCATGTGACCCTCGTGTCGCCTCACGAGGGCCCTCTCTGGGGCTCGGGGAGAGTTCGTGGGCCGGCGGCCCCTCGGTTCCACCCGGGCGGCGAGGAGTCATCCGAGAGCTCCACCACCTCCGCCCGGGGACCGCCGGCGGCGGCGGAGCCGCCTGCTCGCCTCCGGCCCGGCACCTCCACTCGCGCCTCCGCGGCCGCGGGCGCCCGTCGTGGCGCCGTCGCCGCCACCTCCGTCCGCGCCGCCACGTCCGCGGGCGCTCCCCGCGAGTTGCGCCCGCTCCGCCTCCTCCGCGGTGGCGCCACCACGGGCGGCGCCTCCACCCGTAGCCGCCGCCGCGCGCCCGCGCCTCCATGGCGGCCGGCGCCCGGCCGCCCCCGGCGACCTGCGGGCGCGGCGCGGCGGGTTGATCCACCGGCCCGGGGCCTCGAAGCCCCGGTCGGCGCCTTGCGCGCTCGTGCCCGCCGCCGCGCGCGTTCCTAGGCGCGACCCCCCTCGACGAACGCCGCCGGGTGGGGATCGACGCGTCCGTCCTCAGCACCTTAGCCGGCGCAAGAGGAGGGACGGTTGGCACCGCCCTGCGCAAACACGAACGGAGGATTAGTGCGTCTAATAACCAAGCAAATTAAGGCCAAGCAAAGGAAGAACGGGTTCCTTACCTTGCGGAGGAAAAGGCCCGCTTCCTTTTCCTCGAGGCCTCCGACGAGGGCCGGCGCGGGGGGCCGCGCGCGCCGCGCCGCCTCCCCCGACGGTGCCGCCGCACGCGCGGGCACGCCCGCCTCGCGCGTGGGCGCGCCCGACGCCGCCACCACGCGCGGGGGCACGCTGGCCCCGCGCGCGGCGCGCGCCCACCGACGCGCCCCTCGACGAGGACGCCGCGCGCGCGGACGCGCTCCCGCCACGCGCGGGCACGCTTGACGCGCGCGCGCAGCACGTGCGCCGCGCGCGCCTCGGTGGCGCGCGCGGCACCCTCCGCGGCGCGTGCCGCCCCCGACGATGACCGCGCGGCGGCGGCGGCCGCGCGCGCCCCCCCGAGCAAAGCCACCCCTGACGCCGGCGCGAGATCCGGCGACGGGGGCGCGGGCTGCCATCTGTCTGAAGGGCCCTCCCCCTCAGACTCTTCCTCCCTCGTCCCGGTCGAGGACGAGGGCTCCTCGATGTCGGGGGAGGAGAGCCCCAGCTCCTCCCGCCGCCGGTGCCCGCGGACCGGTGCGTCGCGGCGCGCTTGGCGCCGCCTTGCGTGTTCCCGCTCGCGCGCCGCCCGCTCCTGCTTGCTCCCGCTGCGCCGCCGGCCGAGCGCGCGGGGAGGTCGGGGGTGGGCGGAACGGACTTGGCGGCGTTGAACTGCACCGGTTGCGCACAAGAGTAACAATGGCGCGTCGAGAAATCAAAAGCAAGACCAAGGATGGAAGCGAAATCGGGGAACTCTACTCACCCGGCGGGCCGTGGGGGAGCATCTCGATATCCCACGGGGTCCGACCCGCGGTAGAGGCGTCCCCGGTGTCGACGGCACTCCGCGCCGGGTGAGCGCGTACGGCGGCGCTCCGGCGGCGTCGGGAGCATCCGCGACCTCGCCGGTCGACGGGGTTGGCCGCCTCCGTCATCTCGAAGATGCGGAGGGGCCTCTCCATCAACGGCACGACTCGCCGGTGATGAAGAAAGGCGAGGACGCCCATCGCGTTGAGCCCTTCCCTCGCCCGGCCGCCGCAAGGCGGCGAGGACGGACCCCCGGCGCGCCCGATGGTTGGCCGTGGGCAACCCGTAGCCCCGGCGGTCCGGCCTCTCCTTGAACACCCGCCGGTGTAGGGAGGGAGGCCGGGCTCGGCGTTGCGCGGATAAAACCATCCCCGCTCCCAACCGGCGTTGTTCGTCGTCATGGTGCGGGGGATGTAGAAGTTCTTGAGCTGCCCTCGCGGGGCAAGCGACATCCCGCCGGCGCGCACCGCGCGGCGGGTCCTCGGCTCCGACGTGGGCGTGCGTGATCGGCTCCCCGCGGAAGAGGTGTACCCGAGCTCCCAATTGGGCGGGATCCCCGGGTACCCTTCGCGACGCCCACGAATGTGGCCGCCCGCGAGATAGCGTTGGGGGCGAAGTTGTGCGGCTCCACCCCGTAGTGGTAGCACAACGCCCGCATGAACGTGCTCGCCGGCGCATTGAAGCCGCGCTCGTGGTAGCGGAGGAAGCTCACCACGTAACCCTCCCCGGCGGATTGGGCTCAAGGTGCGACGATGGCGGCACGATCCCTCCGCCGGGCGCCCTTCTTCGTTGGCGAGAGCGGCCGGCGGCGACCGGTTCGCCCGTGGCGAGGCCGGGTCACGGTCGACTTCTCCCGTGGCGTACGGCTCCGGGACACGATCGGAGGGCGAGGCGGCGCCATGAGGGAGGACGAACGAGTACGAAGGTGGAGGACGAGGAAACGAGGAGAAAGCTCTAAGCAAGCGAGCCCGCGCGACGGCAAGGATGAGACGAAGGCGAAGAGGCGGAGGGCTAAAACGGTGAGGAGCCAAGGTAAAAAACCGCCGCCTACTTCCTCACCGCAGTTTTATAGGCAACCGGCGAGTTCTCCGGAGCGCACGCCTCGCCAACGATAGCTTCGGGGAATCTTTCCATCGCGTCGACGGGCGGGCCCCACCACGGCTGCGGCAACTCTAACACTTGCGGGCGGGTCATCATTACGGCGAGACCGGCGGCGGCCGAGGCAAAACCGTCACGTCCGCCGGCCACGTCGCCCACTACGCGCGCGCGCGCGCGGCGCCTAAAAAGGCGCGCCCGCGGCCGCCAAAACCCGCGGCCACGCCGCGGGGCAGTTAAATGCCCGGCCCCTTGCCAAGCAAGGAGAGCCCTCGAGCGAGGCGAATCCTCGGCTCGAGACAAAGGTGACCCTCGATGGGTGACGGCGTGAGAAGGTCGCCGGGACTGCTCGGTGTAGAGCGAGCGGCCGCGGGCACCCATGCCACGTGAAGCCCTCGAGCGGCATGACCCTCAACTCGAAACAAGGCGACCCTCGATGGGATATCGGCGTGAGAAGGTCGCCGGGACTGCTCGGTGTAGAGCGGGGCGGCGCGGGCACCCATGCCGCGTAGGACCCTCGAGCGGCATGACCCCCGACTCGAGACGATGTCAACCCTCCGAAAGAAGGCATGCGCGTGAGAGGATCGCCCGAGTCACGCTTGAAATAGAGCGACACCGAAAGCACTCATACCGCGCCACGCCACCAACCGGCACCTCGAGGGTCGGCACGCCCAGACCCCTCGACGGCCGCAAACGCGAAAAAGACGGGGCGGCCAAGGCACGGCCCCGCACGGCCTTGCGATCGAGGTTCGAAGCCCGACCCTCGACGGGTTCGAACGGGCGCCCCCCGGATCACGAGTTAGGGACGACGAGGGCACGCGCATTCGAGCCGTTCCTCGAGCCCGTCGGCTCGAGGGTGCCCCACATGTCGTGTTCGAGAGCCGGCGAGGGCGGCTAGCGGGGGGATCCCACCGAGGAGAGCTTCCGCGCCCTCGGTCCCTAGCGAACGGGACCGAGCCCCACCTAGCAAACCCACGCAAGCGCTTCCATGGACGTGTCTCCGGACCGCGCGGCCTACCCTTATCGAACGGGGCATGGACGTCCACCCGAACCACCCGCTAGCGGCTCGAAGAGGAATCCGCGATTCGCGACCCGCTCGATGGGAGTCGTGGAAACCTCACCTCCCGACCCGCGGAGGGACGGCGAGGGCGCGATAAAAAACAAGTCGTCGAGGCTCGACCCGATCGCCTCGAACGAGGCCAAGGCTCGGGGGCTTGACGCACGGCTACACCTCCTTGGAATTGCACCCGCCGGAGACAAGGTGACGGGGGAGCGTGCACCCCCGATGCCGGGCCGAAACACCGCCGATGCCGGTTGGCATATGTGCCACGCCTTTCGACCGAATCGCTCGCGGTTAACCCCTGCGGGGAGAGCCCACACTCTGCAGGGGCTTCGAGGGCTAGACCCGCGGGTCGGCCGGCGCGGCCCCACGGATAGCGTTCGCAAACAAGGAGGGAAGAACGTCCTATCGGTAGGTTCCGGCATGCGGGAGCCTCAATGGCAAACCCGCGGATGCTCGGGGGCTGCGTCGGGGACCGCCCTTAGGGTCCCCTCAAACAATGGGGGAACCCCTACCTAAATTCCCGCATCAACATAAGCTAAGCCTAACCATGCGGGGAGCTAACCATGCGGATACGGCCCATGCGGCGGGACTTCGGAGGCCCACCAAGGCGGCCCGCCTAGGAAGACCCCTCGAG
This sequence comes from Cenchrus americanus, assembly GCA_947561735.1. Taxonomy (NCBI): domain Eukaryota; kingdom Viridiplantae; phylum Streptophyta; class Magnoliopsida; order Poales; family Poaceae; genus Cenchrus; species Cenchrus americanus. The sequence continues at coordinate 263,511,609 of OX387239.1, forward strand.
CCGGGCTCCGACTCGCCCGAGGGCATGCTCCTCCTCGAACGGGTTCCGCCCCGTTCGAGGGGGCAACTCCCTCCTCGAACGGTGCCGCCCCGCTCGAGGGGCGGCCCTTCCCTCGAGCGGTCCCGCCCCGCTCGAGGGCGCGCTCCCCCTCGAGCGAGTCCCGCCTCGCTCGAGGGTCCGCTCCGCCCTCGGCGGGGGCCCGCCACGATCACGGGCACCCCACACGCGTGCGCCGGCCCCGTACTTGGGCATTTAACGCCCGACGCCGCGGGACGGCGCCATCATGCGCCGGGGCTCACGCCCGGTGCCGCCGCACCAACTCCCCGGGGAAGGAGCCCATCCCCGCCCGCCGTGGGATGGACCGTGCGGTACGGCCGGTGTCGTCCCGTGACACCGTGCGCACGCCGCCGTACGGCTAACGCGCCCGACCCTCGAAAGGGGGCCGGGCGCACCCTCGATTCCACTTTCCCGTGACCTTGCGGGTTGGGTAAGGGGCGCTAGGCCGGTAGGTGGCCATCCCGGCCCGCGCGCGCGCGCGGCCCGCCGTACCCACGCATGCGGGCGCACGCCCGACTCCGCGAGGGCGCACGCCCGAGCACCGCGAAGCAACCACTCCGCCACCGCGAGCTCATTGGGAAGGAACGCCGTTCGCCCGCTCCCCGTACCCCGTCGCGGACATCATCGACACCTCCCTCGAAGCCTACCGAGAGAACGCCATCACCGTCGCCGCCTCCTACCCTCGAACCGCCACTGTTCGGGAACGAAGTAGGCCATCATGGCCGGATCGCGGCGTGGATCGTTCGGACGATCGCCCGCTCTACGCCGTAGCACGACGTGCTCCTACACGTAGCTAGGTAGCGCGGCGTGCATGTAACTCGCCGCCCCCTTGGCCTATAAAAGGGGAAGCGAGCCCCCAGCCGCGGGGGGACGGATCCAGAGGAACACAACGCATTGTGCACTCACTCTCTTACTCTCCCATAACATCTCCAGCCACTCACCAGGGACTTGGAAGCCACGCTTCTTCTCCCACCTTGCTTGTACTTGCCCCACTACAAGCACCCCGGTGCCGAGCAATATAGTGCCACGAGCACACCACTGCTGGACGTACGGCCCCCTCGGCGGAACCGGGATAAACCTTGTGTCATTTGTTGCTTGGCATCGACCATTGAGGGATAGACTTAGGCGTTATCTCTTGGTTAGTGTCGGGACCATATTCCGCACCGACAACAAGAAGGTACTTGAGACATATGAACTCACCCTCCTTGAAGTTGAGCATGTGCTTGTTGAATGCAATGTGTCGGAGCCTGAGACACTATAACTTGGGCAGAATGGCGAGGATGTTCATACCATCTTGGTTCAGCAGAGTCCTACTTAGAGTTACCTTGCCAAGTTTGTCATTATCACCTTTTGTGATCACTGGAAGAAGATTCCCCATCAGTGTGGTTCCACTAATGCTTAGGCTTTCAAGAATCTTAGGAGGATGTTTTAGGAGAGGAAAAATATGAGTTGGTAACTCTACGCTGGAAGTACCCTCATGATGTGTGGCTACAGGAAGAGTGATTGATAGAGAACGGATGCAATCATGTAGGTCACTGATGGTTTGAAGCAAAATGTCGAGGTGACTATCCTTATTATTGACAACCAGACCTAGCTTTCTCAGCTGCCACAGCTTTCCAATATCTCTCAAATTCCTGACTCTGTCGGGGGTTGACATTGACATTATATAGTACCTCTATGTTTTCCATTTTGCTAATCTTGTGAGGAATTTGCACACTTTGCCAAAATCTCTTGAACTCGGATCAACTTTACGGGCAAGCGGCCGCTTTAGCTTCAAGAGCGAGAATATTTGATGTTGCTTGACGCGAGCACCTCAGTCTGTCGGATATCCAATACCTCTAGCTCACGGAGGTAGTTGATTTCTCTAGGTAGCTGGGTAATATTTGTTTCCTTTAGGTTGAGATACCTGAGTAGTAACATCTTGGTGCAGATGTCCTTGAGGTATCGCTGATTCTTCGCATGAAAGCACCGGCAACCTTGCAGATCTAGCACCTTGAGCAAGGATGATGATTTAGAGAGCCCTTGGAAGAATTTATCAATACTATCCGAGCTGTGGAGTTTGAGATCATTGAAAATGGAGAAATGACGAGCCAAATGGTGTGACAGGCGTGTCTCCACAAAGTGTTGTTTTCTTGCGATGGTGGTAATGAATCCATGAATTAGGTCACCTACCACACAACTCTTGACCTTTTCTATGGCACTAATGTCAGCGGGGTAAACAAGCCACCGATTGATGAGCATGTCAAAACATCGGTGGGCCTGTCGCACAGAACTGGGCCAATCTTCCTCAAGTGTCAACCCTTCCACGACCCACCGCTCAATCAAGGTTGACCGTCTGATCTTTTGTCCCTTGGGAAAGATTGCTAGGTACAGCAAGCAAGACTTGTATTCTTTAGGCAGGTCATTATAAGAGTACATGAACATCTTCTTAGCCATGATATCAAATGATTTTTCCGAAGCCTTTAGGGTGTCGTGTAGCTTGGTTAACTCTTCATTGCTCCTCTTGGGGTCAGCATACAAAGCATGAGTGAGGATCTTCATGCAGAATTCATGCGGCTTACACTCCTCCAAGATGTTGTGAAAAATTTGGGGGTTATAGTTCTCTTCGTTCTTCTGCTTGCTAGTAAGCTCGAGCACAGTATCATGGTAGAGACCAAAAATAGAACACTCTATAGGTTCTCGTGGTTTATAGCAGTATCCTTTAGCCTCCTTTATGCTCTCTGTGGTGGTGAAGATTAGTGCATCAGCACTGCATTTTAATAGGCTCAAAGCCTTTCTGATCTCCTCCGATCCGGATACATTCATCATCCAGTCAACTTTGAGGATAATGAGAGGACACTTACCCTCCAAGTGATTTATAATCTTGTCTACAATCGCTTTGATCCTCATCTGCTTTTCAACTGCCTGCTTGATTTCTTCGATCTTCTGCTCAACTTCAAAAAAACAACTTCTTGGTTTTGATCTGGAATACCTGGTTCGCGTATTGCTTGATGGCCTTGATTCTTGTCATGCTTATCACCTTCTTGCATCTCTCTTATGATCTCTTGTTTTACTTCTTCATGGATAATTTGTCTGATTCGTTCCTCATCCACTGTTGTTATCATGGTCTTTGTAGCTTGATTTTTCAACGATTTGTCTTGCTGCCCGTGCGTTGCAACGGGAAGAATTATAACTCCATTGTGATTTGCATTAGCCGCGTTGTCACCCCGACATCCCATAGCTCCCTCATATCACCATTGTTCTCTTCGCACCCACGCCACCCTAACTTCATCAGCGGCAGAGAGGCAAGAGAACAATGGTGGAGATCCATCGGAGGGGACACCGATGCCGCCCGCTATGGGAGTCTTGGGGCTCGGTCTCCCCATCGTCTGTGGGTCGTGGCAGGGGCGGCGGCGCGCGCGCATCGCGGTGGCGGTGCGCGCGCATCGCGGCATCGGCATCGCAAGCACCGGCCTCCTCCCCATCCCCGCCATCTCCCACCTCTACTCTCGTGGCTACTGTCAGCGGAGCTCTCCCGGCAGGCTAGCGCCCATCGCGCCCCTCCTGGCGGCAGAGGTCGGCGCTCCCTATCGTCGGTGATTGTTGCCCGACCGACACTGCCTGAGGCAAGGCAAGGGTGCGCCGGTGGCCACCTGGCCCATGGCGCAGCCGGAGGCAAGGGCGTCCGGGCCAGCATGGCGTCGCTGGGGCGCAGCTCCATCCATGACGGTTCCTCTGTTTATTACTCGATGTTGATTTTCTCCCTCGAGTATATATCAATCGAATGTGTTTGATTGCGTTTGCCAATCGATTTTTTTTGCGGAGTTCGAATCAAACTTTGATTTGTGATTTGCGTGCATGTAGGATTTAGGGATGATTTGTTCCGATTTTGCAATGTGGACTCCGATTTTGTTCCGGCTTTGCACGCTAATTTCCTCACCTCATGGAGTGCCTCGGTCAATGCGTATACCATGAGGGCTTAAAGGTTTGGTCCTCGTTCAAATGGCCGAAGCCACCAGAAATCGTCACATGAGGGAAGCCGTTAAAGCACCTTTAAAAGTTCTGTAGGTTTTCTTTTACTTTATCTTTTATGCAGTTCTTTTTAAAATTTTTGACATTCTGTTTTATAAAAGAGTTGTATAAAATATTTTTTATTCTCTCATACAGAATTAAACTCTTTTTATGTAGACTTACCTCTATGCTTCCTTCGTTTCAAACTGCAAAACATTTATTTTTTATTAGGGTCATCTTAAATATGTATCAATTAGGGTCATCTTAAATATGTATTATGAGCAAAATATCATGCTTATTAGCCTATATCTGATAGGGTGTATTTAGAGTAATGAACTTGGCAACCAACTGCAAATTTTATATATGCTCTAATTCCAAAACAAAAAAAAGGTTTGAGCCAGGAACGTGTTGATACTTGCCAACAATCTTTATCAAACAGATGTCGAATCATGGTAACCGAATTTTAACAAAGAAAGGTTTTTCCTTGTGATTAAGCAGCAGGACAAGGAAACTAGCAATCATTCTGATACGCATGGAGACTTGGAGAACAGATAGAGATGATCTGCTTTTTTTCATCTATGATTTGTATAGGATTATCAGCAAAATGTCGTCAAGGAGCAAAAATATCGAACAAGTAGTGATCGAGAATAAATTATATCCGTGCTGCAAGTAGGAAGGAGGAGTTGTAGCTTAAATGTAAGGAAATTCAATCAGTACGGGCTAATGCTTTTCGAGCCATTTCTTCGTGACCAACATTATCTTTGATCTTATGAAACCATTCATTTTCAAACCATTTCTTCCTCTGGACCATTCCTCCAACTCCAACAGAGCTAATGGATCATGTACCTGTGAAAATGGATTGAACGAGATGCGGTGATCTCGGTTGCGTGTTGATTTTATAGATGGGAAACGCCCCCACCGTGGCTTGTACACGAAGATAGGAGATTACACAGGATTACAACAAACCCTATCTAAACTACCTACTTGTACAACAAGTTCATCGTTTAACACTCCCCCACAATCTCAGCCACTTTGAAGGTTGAGATTGTATCTAAACTGATGAAGTTTTCCTACTGGTAGTGGCTTGGTAAACCCATCCGCAACTTGATCACCGAAGTTAATAAACCTCATTTCAAATAGCTTCGCTGCAACTCGCTCACGAACAAAATGAAAGTCTATCTCAATGTGCTTGGTCCTTGCATGGAAAACCGGATTAGCTGAAAGGTAAGTAGCCCCTAGATTGTCACACCATAACCTTGCTCTAGGAGGATGCTGAATTTTCAGCTCACTTAGAAGCTTTTGTACCCAAATTACCTCAGCTGTGGCATTAGCTAAAGACTTGTACTCAGCTTCAGTAGATGAGCGAGATACAGTTGCCTGTTTGCGTGCTGTCCAGGAAATCAGATTCTCACCAAGATAAACTGCAAACCCACCAGTTGACCTTCTATCATCAACACAGCCTGCCCAATCTGCATCTGAGAAAGCACTTACCAACATGGAGGTCGATCTCACTAGTTTAAGTCCCATAGCCACCGTTCCTTGTACATAGCGCAGTATACGTTTGACGGCACTCCAATGAGACGTTGTTGGGGCATGCAGAAATTGACATACCTTATTCACTGAGAAAGATATATCAGGTCTTGTCAAAGTCAAGTACTGCAGCGCCCCAACTACACTCCTATATTTAGTTGAATCAGAAGGGCCAAGTTTCTCTCCTGAGTGAACACTTAGCTTCTCAACACTTGACATAGGTGTATCCATGGGTTTGCACTTGTCCATCCCTGACCTCATAAGTACATCCCGCGCATATCTCTCCTGTGACATCAGTAGCCCATCCTTTCCTCTCTTAACTTCTATCCCCAAGAAATAGTGAAGGTTGCCCAAATCCTTGAGAGCAAATTCTTCCTTCAAATCCATAAGTAAGGCATTGACAGCTTCTGAAGATGAACTGGCCACAATGATATCATCAACATAAACCAGAATAAACATTGAGTGCCCTCCTTTATTATAATAGAACAAGGAAGTCTCAGCTTTAGAAGGGACAAACCCGAGTGCCACTAATTTTCCACATAATCTCCCATACCAGGCTCGAGGTGCCTGTTTTAGACCATAGAGTGCTTTATCCAATTTACAGACATAGTCCGGATGTACCTTATCAACATACCCAGGTGGCTGGCACATATACACTTCTTCTTCCAAAATTCCATGAAGAAAGGCATTCTGCACATCTAGCTGCCTCAAGCACCAATCCTTGGACACAGCTAAAGATAATATGAGTCGTATAGTGGCTGCCTTAACCACAGGGCTGAATGTGTCTTCATAGTCAATTCCGTATCTCTATTTGTAGCCTTTTGCAACCAACCTTCCTTTGTACTTATCAATGGACCCATCTGGTTTTCTCTTGACCTTCCAAACCCATTTGCATCCAATGATATTCTTCCCCTTTGGTTTTGGAACTAAATGCCAAGTCTTGTTATGCATGAGCGCTTGGTATTCAACATCCATCGCCGCAGCCCAATTTTTGTCATTGAGAGCTTGTTCAACACTGGTTGGTTCCTCTGGGACAGTCGAGGTACTCATTCCCCATCTAACAGTTCCATCTGTGTATGTCTTTGGCTTGACAATTCCCCTTTGGCGCCTAGTGACCGGTCCTTGATGTGTTGTAGAAGAAGCAGGCGCAGCCGGGGCAACGGAATTACCCGCCGCAGCTGATCCCGGCGTGGAGAGCGAGATGGATTCGCCCCCTGGATCCAGTGTGGCCGCAGGAAACGATCCGAGCACAGGGACAGCCGATCCGGCCGCAGAGGATCCAGACGCCGCAGCAGATTCCATGGCAGGCGCCGCGTCGGAGAGCGCCGGGGATGCGGCGCTGTTTCCCGAGGGTGATGCGCCGGCAGGCCCGTCCGAGGTTGCAGGCGGATTCGCCTCGCCGCCCGTGCTGCCCCCCGGCGGGAGGCACATAAAATGCCTCCGGTCTTCTGATGAGTTTGGGGCGATTTCTCCATGATTTTCGCCCAAATTTTCACCTGAAACCACACAATCTCGAGGAGATCTTTGTGAAGGGTTAGATGGCAATGAAGAATCAGCACTATGATCAGGTGAAAACGTATCCCCAAGGCTAGATGAGAGGAAAAGATCAGGCATTAGGGCAAGCTCAGCTCTGAGTTGAGCACCGGCATTTGGATGTAGAGAGGCAAAAGGGGATACATGTTCATCAAAAATAACGTCCCTGGATATGTAGACACGTCCTATGGACGGATCAAGGCACTTGTACGCTTTGTGTTTGTGACTATATCCTAAGAAAACACATTTTTTCGACCGAAATTCCAGTTTCCTTGAATTATAGGGTCTCATGTTTGGCTAGCATGCACACCCGAACGTTTTCAGGAAGGAGTAGTCTGGATGTTTGCTGTGTATGCGAAAGAAAGGAGTTTCATTGTTGATAACCCTAGAAGGCAGGCGGTTTATGAGGAAAACTGCAGTCAAGAAAGCTTCATCCCAAAATTTTAGTGGCATGGAAGCATGAGCAAGGAGGGTAAGACCTACTTCAACAATGTGCCTATGTTTTCGTTCAGCTGAACCGTTTTGTTGGTGAGCATGGGGACAAGACACATGGTGAGAAATCCCCATGTTTGTGAAGAAAGAACTTAAGGCCTGATACTCCCCTCCCCAATCTGACTGAACAGCACGAATCTTTCGATCAAATTTTCGCTCAACAAGGGATTGAAACTCACGAAAACATGAAAAAACTTCAGATTTTTGGCGCAACAAATAAATCCACGTGAATTTGCTGAAGTCATCAATGAAGCTAACATAGTATTTATTTCGACCTACTGAGGTAGGAGCAGGACCCCATACATCTGAGAAAATGAGATCTAGAACCCCGGTAGATACACTCGTCGACTGGGGGTAAGGAAGCTGATGGCCTTTGCCCTTTTGACAGGCATCACATACACCATCATTATTGGGATCTTTGGTGAAAGGGAGCTTGTGGAGGTTGAGCACTCGCTGGACGACAGGCGATGCAGGGTGCCCTAGCCGGTGATGCCACAAGGATGTCGAGGGCTTGGTGGCGCCAAGCACAGTTTTATTACGCAACTTCACGGGGTATAGGCCATCCTCACATGGCCCGGTGAGGAGGGTTCTCCTCGTCTCCTGATCCTTTACGGAGTAATGTTTTGGATGAAATTCAAAAAAGACATTGTTATCATTAGCAATGCGATGAACAGATAGAAGATCTTTATTTGCAGATGGTACGTGCAAAATGTTTTTAAGATGAAGATTTCTAGCAGGGGAACGTAAAATACCATGACCAATATGCTGAATCTCCATACCTGATCCACTTGCAGTGTGGACTTGATCGCCGCCGAGATACTTGTCTCGAGTGGTGAGCTTCTCGAGCTCCCCCGTGATGTGGTCCGTGGCACCGGTATCCATGTACCAGTTCGTGTCCACTCCATAGCCCGCCATCGCTGCTGAAGCTTGCTTCGGTGGTGGCCTGTTGTAGTTGTTGTCAAAACGTTTGAAGCACCTTGATGCTGGGTGCCCCTCCTTGCCACAGATCTGGCAGAACACGCCGGCTTAGAAGGTGTTACGGCCACCTCCTCCACGTCCGGAGCCACCACGTCCACCACGGCCACCGTTGCGACCGCCAAAGCCGCCACGTCCTCCACGGGATGAGCTCCCGTTGTTGCGGTTTCCTTTAGAAGCCGCATTGACAGAGGATTGATGTCCTCCGTTGCTGCGTAGCTCAAGGCGTTGCTCGTGACTGACGAGTTGGGTGTATAGTTCCCCAACCGAGATGGGTTCCACTCGCGCCGCCACCGCTGACACGACCGGATCATAATCAAGATCCAGGCCCGTCAGCACATAGGAGATCAGCTCTTCATCTTCAAAGCGTCGCCCGGCCGCCGCCATCTCATCCGCCAAACTCTTCATCTTGGCGAAGTACTCACTGATCGTAGATGCACCCTTGGACGCCGTGGCGAGGGCCATCCGGGTGCTGATGATCTTGGCGCGAGACCGAGAGGCAAACAACGCCTCAATGGCCGCCCACGCACCTCTTGCTGTAACCTCGGTGTTGACATGGCTGAGAATCTCCTTGGAGAGGTTGGTGAGGAGGTAGCTCAAGACCGTCTGGTCCTTTGCTATCCACACAGCATACTCCGGGTTCTCCACCGGGAGTTCTTTATCGTCGTCGGGATTCTTCTTGGGCAGAAGCTTCGCCGGCGGCTCAGCATTGGCCTCCGGCCAATCCGCCAGCTGAGCACCTGTCAAGGCAGAGAGGACTTGCGCCTTCCATGACTGATGGTTGGCGCGATTTAGTTTCTCCGTCACCGGCAGGAACGTGGTGAGGGAAACGGCAGCAGAAAGAGCGGAGGAAGAAGAAGCGAAAGCCATGGAAAAGCTCGTTGGACAAGAAGGCTCTTGATACCATGTGAAAATGGATTGAACGAGATGCGGTGATCTCGGTTGCGTGTTGATTTTATAGATGGGAAACGCCCCCACCGTGGCTTGTACACGAAGATAGGAGATTACACAGGATTACAACAAACCCTATCTAAACTACCTACTTGTACAACAAGTTCATTGTTTAACAGTCCCTCCTTGACTGGTTCTGCAGATTGCATATGCTTATCTTCTCGGTGATACCTCCTCTTAGGACTCCATTCAGTGTCCATTGTAGACTGACAGTAACCCAGTGATCGCCCGCTTGCTCATTCGATTCCAAGTTGCCCCTGGACCATGCTGCAATTGACACACGCCCAACCATTGATTTTTCTTCCGTCCTCTCTCGTTGGATCCCGAGGGTTCTTCGAAGCATGCGGCGGGGTACCGGCTCCGGTTGCCTGATAGGATTCTTCAATTTCGTCGGTACTTCTTGTTGGAAATATGCCCTAGAGCCAACTGGATTTGATCCACTAGTGGGCTCAGATGGATTTGATCCATTATGGTGTAAAAGTCCTAATGGGCCACAAATGTTGTAAAGCTCATTAGTATTGGAAGGGGTACACCATCTATTAGTCCCGTATTGCTAATGGACGATGGTGTGGGGGGTTTTCCTCCCAATAAATATGGACCACACCCCTCCTGAAAAGACACAACTTTCTCAAGTAGCAGCCGCGCTGCCAACGCTCTCTCCTCGTCGCACTCGCGGACCTAGCAGTCCGGCGTGCGTCCTTCCTTCTCCGTACGTGTGGATACCTTGGAGGTGCTGCATCTGGAGCACTTGGATCGTACGAGCCGCACGTGCAAGTCAAGAAGGATGTGAGCAACTGCACTGCCTGCTACCCTCGACGCGTTCGTCTACATCGAGACGGTTCCGCTGCATCTGCGCGTCTAGTGGTAATCCCGTGATCTCGACGACGGCGGCGGTTCTGTTTTGCGGGGAAAATTTTGCTTTGCGCTAGCGTAGCCACCCCGTTTCCCTTCGGTGGTACCGGAGCCGTAGCGCTAAGTTTTAGATTCGGGATGTGTGCATATGGAGATATGCAGATGTAGATCAAAGTTTTGATCGGCTTCGTGTTCTTGACGTGATGGTTGTGTAACGAATTACTCCTACCGGTCGGAATTCCGCCATCAGAGTTAAGTGATACACATAAATCCCTTCACAATGAGAAGGAGATCGATTGGATTAGTCGAATCGAAGCTAGGTCAAGTGCCAAGCGCATGGGATGCGTGGCGGCGGCAGATTGGATCTGCTACCGGCCCGGGAAAATCAGAAAACATACTGTTCGGTAAAACAGTCATAACTTTTCGTGGTTAACTCGGATGAAGACGTTTTCTATACGAAAATTGATCTACAGAAAACTTTACACATGTGATAAACCAGCTTTGTTGGTCGCGGCGAAATTAGTTTTGCGAAATTCGGCTTGCAAGATGGGTTTTCAGGCGTTTTAAGTTTGGACGTCGGAATTGCGATAATCTGTTTTGCGGGGTTTTGTAATCGGTATGGCCAATATGTGTATGTGATGCATGTGTGTAATTTATTCGTGACCTGCGTGTCACGTGTACGGCAATACGGCTGGAGCCATGTGTATTGTCAAAATTAATGTAATGGTCTGCGTACCAATTTGTGATGTTCTAATACGTGATTGTGTAACTTTCATTACTAGCACGCGTTAAATAGTTCTTGGAGGACTCATCACATGGAGGATGACACACACAGACCATGGAGATGGAGATCAACATGATGTACAGGTCAATGGAGATGGAGATCACCATGTGACAATAGGCCATACCGTGTTACAACCGTGTGAATGTCGTTCTTACGGTTCTACTTCTACATGCGATAATGTTGTTTTCTTGCGTGTGATGTTACGAGTAGAACGATCCCTTTGGAATTTTAAGTTAGCATGCCCTCCCAACACTTGCCACCGTCCCACGTCTTGTACAATTAGTGGTGGGTCTATGAAATTAGGGTGCCACTAGTTTTCCTTGACTAGACGGGTTTGTATCGGATACTTACACGCATAAGTGTTGGTTTACTTATCAAAGTCATCTTAACGGTTAAGGATTTTGGGGCATAAAGGTTGGGAGCCTAGACATAGAGATGTCACCCAACAACGAAGTCATATGTGATATGATTAGCAAAGAGTTGCTTACCGATCTACCTTGTTTACTAGCGGTGACGCAAAAGCTCACTAGTAGACTTGTTAGTTGTGGATTCGAATCACTAAGTATCAATGTGGGGATATTGATTTTAGTGGGAGTAAATTCTTTTATTTTACTCTTGTCATGGATATATTGTCTTAGTGTTTTGCATTTATTATTTTGTTGTAGATTAAAGGCACCTAGCAACACCACATCGTTTACCTTGCATTCGGTCCTTGAGAAGGACAAGTTGATCGGAACAAACTTTACGAATTGGATTCGTAATCCGAGAATTGTTCTCGGAGCTGAGAAAAGGGAAGGAGTTCTAGGCACCCCCTTACCAATAGATGATAACGTTAAGAAAAGCACGGGCAGTAGTCATGTGATGGCGATCCAAAACAAGCCAATCTTTAAAAGGAAGGGCAATTCTTGGAAGAAGAAAGGTAAGGCCAAGGATAAGATCCCAATGCCAAACCAGGCACCCAAGGCTAGTCCAAATTTGCCAAGGCCGAATATTTTCATTGTAAGAAAATCGGTCAACCGGAAAATAAATTGTAAGTTGTACTTAGCTTCTATGAAAAGCAATGGAAGTAAGGGTACTTCCACTTTAGGTACACTTAATGTTTATGTTACATATATTTTCCTCGCTGATTCTTATACTAATTCTTGGGTATTTGATACCGGATCGGTTGCTCATATTTGCAACTCGATGCAAGGAATGATAAGAAGTAGAAGCGTGGAGCGAGTTGATTTCCGCGTAGGCAATAATGCAAGAGTTGCTGCATTGAGCATCGGAACGATGCAACTACACCTCCCGTCGAATTTATTATGGAGTTGAATAATTGTTATTTTGTTCCTAGTTTGAGTCGAAACATTTTATCCCCTTCATGTTTGATGAAGGATGGTTATTCATTTGCGAGTGAAAACAATGGTTGTGTGATCTCTAAGGATAATATGTTTGTGGCTTGTGCATCCATTGTGAATGGCTTATTTGTTTTAAATCTTGATGATTCACCTATCTGTAACATAAGTGCTAAAAGGTCTCGACCTAATGATTTAAGTCCTACCTACATATGGCATTGTCGTTTGGGTCACATCAGTGAAAAGCGCATGAAGAAGCTCCATAACGATGGACTTTTAACTTCGTTTGATTTTGAATCCTACGAGACATGTGAAGCTTGTTTGCTTGACAAGATGACCAAGATGCCTTTCTCAGGTTTTCCTGAGAGAGCCTCAGACTTACTTGGAACTCATACATACGGATGTGTGCGGACCAATGAGTACGACGGCTAGAGGTGGATACCAATACTTCATAACGTTCACCGATGATTTAAGTAGATATGGTTATGTCTATTTAATGAAGCACAAGTCCGAAACTTTTGAAAAGTTCAAAGAATTTCGAGTGAAGTAGAAAATCAACATGGCAAGAAAATCAAGACCTTGCGTTCGATCGTGGAGGTGAGTATTTGAGCCATGAGTTTAGCGATCATCTAAAGAGTTGCGGAATTGTTCCACAACTTACGCCACCCGGAACACCTCAAAGAAACGGTGTATCCGAGCGACGTAATCGAACCTTGTTGGACATGGTCCGATCAATGATGAGCCGGTCGGACCTACCATTGTCATTTTGGGGTTATGCTCTAGAAACCACGGCTTTCACTTTAAATAGGGTACCTTCTAAGTCCGTAGTTAAGACACCATATGAGATGTGGACTGGTAAGACTCCCGCTTGTCTTTTCGAAAATTTGGGGTTGTGAGGTTTATGTGAAGAAACTTCAATCGGATAAATTAACACCTAAATCGGACAAGTGCATATTCGTGGGATATCCAAAGGAAACCTTGGGATATTATTTCTACAACCGGTCGAAGGCAAAGTGTTTGTCGCTCGGAACGGCGTTTTCTTAGAGAAAGAGTTTCTTAAAAGAGAAAAATGTAGACGAAGGTGTATCTTGAAGAAGTTCAAGATGAGCCGGTTGGGCAAGATTTCACAATTGATGCTAATGTAGGCCGAACGAGTTGAGATGCCCGTGGCAAGAGAAGCACCACCACAACCACGAAGGTCTGAAAGGGCACGTCGCGCAACTGATAAGCTCAATCTCATGATCGCGGGAGAGCGTGACATATTGTTGTTAGACAATGATGAACCTATGACATATGCGGAAGCAATGATGGACCCAGATTCCGAGAAATGGCAAAGTGCCATGAGATCCGAAATAGATTCCATGGATAACAATCAAGTTTGGAACTTGGTTGACCCGCCGAGATGGTGTTAAACCCATAGAGTGCAAATGGATCTATAAGAAGAAGAGGGACATGGATGGAAATGTTCACATCCATAAAGCTCGACTTGTTGCAAAAGGTTTTCGACAAGTTCAAGGAGTTGACTACGACGAGACATTCTCAACCGTAGCGATGCTTAAATCTATTCGGATCATTCTAGCTATAGCTGCATATTTCGATTATGAGATATGGCGGATGGATGTCAAAACAGACTTTCCTAAATGGAAATCGACCGAGGATGTGTATATGACACAACTCGAGGGATTTGTTGATCCAACCAATGCCGGAAAGGTGTGCAAACTTCAAAAATCCATTTATGGATTGAAGCAAGCATCTCGGAGTTGGAACCTTCGCTTTGATGAGGTGGTAAAAGGGTTTGGCTTCATTCAGAGTGAAGAAGAGCCTTGTGTTTACAAGAAGGCAAGTGGGAGCTCTGTAGTATTTCTAATCTTATATGTGGATGACATATTACTGATTGGAAATGACATTCCTATGCTTGAGGCCGCTAAGACCTCATTAAAAAATAGTTTTTCAATGAAGGACTTAGGTGAGGCAAAGCATACATTTTGGGCATCAAAATCTATAGAGATAGATCAAAAAGGCTTATAGGATTAATCCAAGACACTTACATTGATAAAGTGTTGAAAAGGTTCAACATGGAAGAGGCAAAGAAAGGGTTCTTGCCTATGTCACATGGCATACATCTTAGCAAGACTCAGTGTCCTTCGACAACTGATGAGCGGGAACGCATGAGTAGAATAACGTATGCTTCGGCCATCGGATCTATTATGTATGCAATGATATGTACACGTCCGGATATTTTGTATGCGCACGGTGTTACAAGCGGATACCAATCCGATCCGGTGAGGGTCACCGGACAAGGTGGTTAAAAATGTTTTTAAGTACTTAAGAAGAACTAAAGGCATGTTCCTAGTCTATGGAGGTGAGGAGGAGCTCGTTGTAACGGGTTACACCGATGCTAGTTTCCAACCGACCAAGACGATTCAAAGACGCAATCGGGATACGTATTTTCGATAAATGGTGGAGCCGTGAGTCGGAAGAGTTCCAAGCAGGAGACAAGTGGGCGATTCTACAACGGAAGTCGAGTACATCGCGGCTTCGGAAGCCGCAAAGGAGGGTGTTTGGATAAGGAAGTTCCTTTCGAACTTGGTGTGTTTCCGAGTGTCTCTAGCCCATTGGATCTTTATTGTGACAACAATGGGGCTATTGCGCAAGCAAAGGAGCCAAGGAACCACCAAAAGAATAAACATGTACTTGCGGAAATTTCATCTGATACGAGAGATCGTTAGACGAGGTGATATCAAGATATGCAAAGTACACACGGATTTGAATGTTGCAGATCCTTTGACAAAACCCCTTCCACAACCTAAGCATGAGGCGCACATGAGAGCTATGGGTATTAGATATATTCTAGATTAGCTCAAGTGCAAGTGGAAGGATGTTAGAAATATGTCCTATAAGGAATCATAGAGATGATTATATTTCATTATATCCATGTCACTTGGTTCTTTTATTGAATATCCATGAAAGGCGACTTGTATTTGATTGGCAATTATGTGAATTGTTTGTGAAACTCTTTTACTTGTATGGTTATTCAAAAGTTGTCCCTAGTATGAGTTAATGACTAGCACATGAATTAGTTGATGACTATGTTTCACAAGTCATGAACATGGAGATGTATAACTAATAATGTGGGCACATGTATGACATGGGGCTGGACTGACCCAATTTGAGACCTTGTTCTTTGTTTACACAACGTATACGCTATGTCCTTAGACTTGAGATTATCGCATGTACTCAAGATGTGAATTGACCTACTTAGGGGCCATCAACCGCTACTCTGTAACTGGGTAGCCATAAAGATGACTTTCGGGTTTCAGGAAGCATGCTGTGAGGCATGGTCAATCAAGATAGAATTTGCCCCTCTACTTGAGAGAGATATCTCTGGGCCCCTCGAGTGATCGGATCAAGAAATGCATGGCCGTGCTGGGTTAAGGGTTAACCCCCTTTTGATGATCCGAATCACAGTGTCGAGAAAGAGAGGTCAGCTTGGAGCTAGACCAAATATCGTGAGGCAAAGGGAATAGCATGTATGAATTGTTGTGATGGTTTGTCTGATAAGATCTTTACGTATGCATAGGAGTTGACACGTCTTGCTAGAGGCCGCTATCAACTATTGATCGAGTAATGTACTCGGGTCAAGTCTATGTGTACGTGAACCTATAGGGTCACACACTTAAGGGGTTGGAAGCCGAATGAGGATGAATATACTTGCATAGTTGACTCTAGTGCAAGTGGGAGACTGTTGGAAATATGCCCTAGAGTCAATTGGATTTGATCCACTAGTGGGCTCAGATGGATTTGATCCATTATGGTGTAAAAGTCCTAATGGGCCACAAATGTTGTAAAGCTCATTAGTATTGGAAGGGGTACACCATCTATTAGTCCCGTATTGCTAATGGACGATGGTGTGGGGGGTTTTCCTCCCAATAAATATGGACCACACCCCTCCTGAAAAGACACAACTTTCTCAAGTAGCAGCCGCGCCGCCAACGCTCTCTCCTCGTCGCACTCGCGGACCTAGCGATCCCGGCGTGCGTCCTTCCTTCTCCGTACGTGTGGATACCTTGGAGGTGCCGCATCCGGAGCACTTGGATCGGACGAGCCGCACATGCAAGTCAAGAAGGATGTGAGCAACCGCACCGCCTCTACCCTCGACGCGTTCGTCTACATCGAGACGGTTCCGCCGCATCCGCGCGTCTAGTGGTAATCCCGTGATCTCCGACGCCAGCGGTTCTGTTTTGCGGGGAAAATTTTGTTTTGCGCTAGCGTAGCCACCCCGTTTCCCTTCACTTCTCCAGTGAAATACATCAACTTTGTCCTTGGGCAAAGCACACTCTACAGTAGTTCTGCAACGCACCTAATACAGCATGGTATGAGACAGTAGCTGAACAGTTCTTTGCCCTTCCTCAGTTACAAATAAACATGCAGAAATGCCAATTATAATTATTTTTCCCCTCTTATTGAATTCTCTGTTAGATAGTTGGTAGAAGTAGTTTTCCACATTGATTCCTAATAAATTGTATATCCGTAAACCTTTGAGACGTGGCTTTTCAGTGCTGTTCATGTACTACTTAGTTGGTACCCCCAACCCTCCTTTGACTTCACGATTTCGCCTAATAACAGTGATTCCCCTTTGAGTTTAGTTTCCTTCGTGTTTGTAGGAAACCTCTATCCCCAAGACCAGAACGAGGGTGCGTTTGGCACAGCTGTGGCTGCGGTTGTGGCAGCTCCAGCTGTGGCTGTGTCGGTGAAGCAGATTCTTTGTTGAATTTGAAACTGTTTTGGGAAAACGTTTGGCAAAACAGCTTCTCCCAGTTGTGTAACATGGATAGGAAGGTGAAATGTCTATAATGCCCTTCCCTCTTTTTCCTTTTTCTATTTTCCTTTTCTTTCCTATTCTATTTTTTCTCCTTCCTTTTCCTTCTTTTTTTCCAACCCACCTTATCCATTCACCCTCATCTCTTCTTCCTCCCCATCCGGCCTCCATCCCTTCCCCGTCCTTCCTAGCTCCTGCTCGATCTCCCACCGCTGCCGCCCCTTATGCACGCCGGCGCCGCCTCCCCACCAGGCACCAGCTCTTGCGTGCCGCCGCCCCTTCCCAACACCCCACCTCCATCGCCGCGCCGCCATGGTTTGGCCGCGAGCTCCGCGACCGCCGGCCGCGGCCTGGCGGTCTCGCCGTGCGCGCCGATTGCGTCACGCTGCCATCGTCCGGATTCGAGCTCCGCGTCCGCTGGCCTCTAGGTACCCCCGCCGTCCGTATTGTTCCAATCTCGCCGCCGCCGCCAGCCTTCTCCCCGCACCCCACAGCGCCCGTGGGCCCCTCCCTCGAGGGCAAAGGACAGAAATGCAAGGCGGAGCTGCGGACGGAGCGGGCGAAGCGACGATTTTGCCGCTTCGTCTGCCCCTTTTCGCTCTAGAGAGCGCATATTGCGGCAGCTTCGGTGCCGAAGCTGTTTTGCGTGCGTGTTTGGCACAACTTCGTTGGAAATAGCTGCCGCAGCGGCTCACAAAGCTGTGCCAAAGGCACATTGAAAGGAAAACGAATGTGGTCCCGTGAAGTTGAGGAGCTGAGGAAAGATTAGTAAGTACGAGAGGAGAAAAACATGACACCAGCCAGAAGTTGGGCTCAAGAATAATAATATTTGGAGCTACAAAACTCATCTAGTCAGATTTATCAGTTTCACAAAATGATTTTTATAAAAAGATTTATTTAGCAACTTTGTGCAATTTTCGGCACAGAACCTAGACATGCTAGTTCCCACAACATATCCAAGATCTAGCTCAAGAGCTTGTGTGGATTTTGCAGAATCACAGATCTAGGTCTTTTACATTTCTATTTTTCAAGCAAAAACTATAGCTCAAAAGTATATACATATTTGGAGAAAGTTGTAGTTTTTGTTACACTAAGAACAAAAAAATTGGGTTTGTTATTTTTGGATTTTTCTAAAATTTTTAATCGATTTTACAAGTTGCAGCCATACCACACAAAGAGGATAGAATCTTTATGCATTTAGGTCCCTAGAAATTTTAAACTCTTCACAACCATACCCTCGATTCCTCACCCTTGCTCCCGGCGGCGAAGGTGAGCTCGCCGGCGGCGAGGTGAGGCGCAACAGGCAAACAAGCGAGGGGGATAAGCAATTGGGCTCACCCTCTTCCGATTGGCGGCGGTGGTTTGACCGGTGGTGTCGTCGGCGAGCGGCGGCGGCGGACCGGTGGTGGCGTGAAGCGTCCCCTCATCAGAGGTGACTAAATGTGACACAAATACCAGTCCCATGAGGTTGGTAACACATTTATTACAACAGGTGGAATCAGTCTTTTACATCACGACGACACATAGGGCACGGTAGTGCCAACGCTACAAGGAACAATACCAATGCTAACGACCACACTACAATAGCAAAGGCTTCCATAGCCTCCTCAGAGTACCACACCATGGAAGCTTTCGGTAGGGGCCCTGGGTACACGAGGCACGGTTGGGTGTAGGGCGAGCGACCTACTCAACGTCTTCGGGAATGTAATCGGGATCCTCCTCTCGTAAAATAGTTAGTAAAACAAGGGTGAGCACATACGTACTCGGCAAATCCAACCCCACCCACGGAGGGGCTTATGAGCAGAATCATGCATAAAGTATAACAAGGATCAGGTTAAGGTTCATTTGCAAACTTACACATGCAGGGGTTCATTTCAAAAGGTTTTCGCAAACACTTTCATAACCAAAGTGACCCAATTGTTTTAGGAACACCATTGTGGAACTACCGGACTTCCCGTCCGTCGTAGCCCAGGCACACAGCCACACACTTCACCCGGAAAACAACTCACACCGGAAAACATCCCATCCCAAACACTAGTTTTTGTGACCACACCGTGACTCGTCCAATACCGTAGACACGGCTATTCGAATAGGTTTGACACTCTGCAGAGGTTGTACATCTTTACCCACAAGTAGGGTACCGCCACACGGACACCTCAGTGACGGTACGGATCCTATCATAGCCATTACCCACCTTAGCTAACACTACGAGCCACCACGGAAGCACCCAAGGGGTTATACCACATAACCGGGGCGTACCTCACACGGAGCGTACCCCTCGCTCCTTGGTCTCCCGCCGCTCACCCGCACACCCGGATGGCAAGTAGATTAACTAGTGGGATTTATGCTAAGCCGTTGCCACATACAACGGTCGAGTGGTTGTACGATGATTTGGGTCGGGTGAGATGTCATGCAACCCGGTCCTTAATTGACAAGATGGACAACTCTCAACACGCTCAACCACACGGTACGAGCTCACCCATACTCCTGACACACACGTCCATCCCGTCTACCCAGTTCTTTACTCATTTTCCAAACATATCCCATTTCCATTTTTAAAGCACTCACACATTTTGAAAGCACTCACACATTTTTAAAGCACTCATTTAGGCAAAA
This sequence comes from Cenchrus americanus, assembly GCA_947561735.1. Lineage (NCBI taxonomy): Eukaryota > Viridiplantae > Streptophyta > Magnoliopsida > Poales > Poaceae > Cenchrus > Cenchrus americanus. Next base: position 263,531,545 of record OX387239.1, read on the forward strand.
AAAACAAGGTTCAATCATAACAATCAAGGGTGGCTATCCTACCATGTTTTTGCAGTAAAACAGTATGCAATTTATAAAACGGGTATAGGGTGTATTTATAAAACTAGGATCAAAGCATGCATCAAAGGATGAGATTGAACTTGCCGTCTTCGAAGTCTTCGGGGAGTGCCGGCTCGGCGTTCGGGGCTTCGGGCTCCTGCTCGCAGTAGTCGGCTTCGATCTCCGGCTCGGGGTACCTTCCTCCGTCTACTCCGTCGGCTATAGCGCACACATAGGCAAGCAAGCAATATTAGCACACATATTTCCGGCCGAGCTCGAGGAGGGGAAATGAGCGGAGAGGGGGTATATATAAGTCCTAGGGAGGGGGGTTGGTTTGGCGGGGGTGCTACTGGGAAGGGTGTGGTGAAATTTGGATTTAATCGGAAATAAAATCGTGCATGAAATGTTGGGTTAAAGAGGGGTTATAGGGATTAAGGACCTATTAGTAATTTCTATTAATGGAAAAGGGTGTAGTTATGATTATATAAACCTGATTATGGCCTAGTTATAAATTGTTTTAGGGCCTAACAGTGTTTAGTTTACAATTAATCATGATCCTAGGGGCTTGTTTGAAAAGGACAAGAGAGAGAGGGAATAGGGGCACTGTTTGGTGGGGAAAAAGGGGAAAGGTGAGGGGGTTCTTGGCTAAAAAGCCATCTCCTTCCTCCCTCACGGTTTAGAACAGAGAGAGGAGGGGGCGGTGGCGGCCGGCTCTGGAGGAGGGGGCGCCGGCGGCCCTAGCCGCGGCGGCGGCCGGGGAGTAGAGCAATACGGAGAGGGGGGCGAGGGGATCTCATCCCCGTGCTCACCTTGGGCTAGGGCGGCGCGAGGAAGTGGATCGGCGGCAGACAGAGGGAGGCGGTGGTGCTAGGGGTGGCGGCGCGGTGGAGCTCGGGAAAGGTTGCGCGGCAAGGCAATGGAGGAGCTGTGGTGGCTTGGTGGTGCGGCGAGGACGGGGCGGGGCTATTTATAGTCGGAGCAAGGTCGGTTCGGGGGAGATTTTTGTGCACACCGGCGCTCCGGCGAGGTCGGCTCCGGCGAGCTCGAGTAGCTTCGCGAGGCGGCGACCGGTGGCAGGTCAACTCGTGCCGGCGAGGAGGCGCGGTGCTGTGGACAAGACCCGGCGTGCAGGCGGCGAGCTGGCCTTGGGCGGTGGAGGTGACCGGTCGGCGCGGTGTGGTGGTGCGGCGGCGGGGACGCGTCGCGTCGTCCGCGCGCGCGGCGAGAGGGAGGCGGTGCGGTGGCGTGTTGGGGTGGCGCGGTGGCGTGTCCGGGTGGCGCGGTGGTGCGGGCGCGCGCGGGCCCGGGGTCAACGGCGCCGGGCGCCGGTTGGGGGCGCGCGCGGCTCCGGCCGCGGGAGGAAGGAGGAGGAAGGGAGGGAGAGAGAAGAAAGAAAGGGAAAGGAAAAAGGGAAGGAAAAGAAAGGAAAGAAAGAAAAGGAAGGAAAAGGAAGGAAAAATGGGAAAAGGAAGGAAAAGAAATAGAGAAAAAGGTTTAGAAAATTGGGGAAATTGTTAGGAAAATAGGGAAGGGCTTTTGCGGGATTTTATGATTTTCTGGGCGTCGGCGTGATTTACGGGATGGCGGGGATGGCGAGGCGGACCGGCTGTCGGGACCGCGGCGTGCGCGGGATTCCCGGCACGGTGGCCGGCCGCGGCGTCGGGAAGGCACGCGTGGGTGTTAGCCCGGTGCGGGCGGTGCCGGCGGGGATTCGCGGCACGGGCGCCGGGTGAGAGGGAGAGACGGTGACTAGGGTTTGAAGGGGGTAATTGAGCTCGGCTGGACAGTTTTGAAAATACACACGATTTATTAGGTGATTTATTTGGTGCTAAAAACGCGGGTGTTACAAACCTACCCCACTTAAAATGAACCTCGTCCTCGAGATTCGGCTAGGTTTCGAATAGGTGGGGAACTCCTTCGGTGCGTCCTCTCGTTCCCACGTAGCTTCTTCCACCCCGTGTCTGCTCCATTTGACTCTGCACACCCGTACTTCGACGTCCTTGTCTGCTTGACCACAGTGTCTAAGATCTTGACGGGCACCTCCTGGTACCTAAGGTCTGGGCCGTAGATCGATGGTCTCCACCGGTACTCGCTTCTCTTCAAGAACCTTCAAACATCGGCGTAGCTGGGAGATATGGAACACTGGGTGTATATCTGACATTTCTTCGGGTAGCTCCAACCGGTATGCTACTGCTCCGACTCTCTTTAGCACTTTATACGGTCCGATGTACCGAGGGGCCAACTTTCCGTGTACTTGAAATCTCCGAGTCCCCCGGATGGGTGAAACCTTGAGGTAGACGAAATCTCCCGGATTGAAGCTTGCTTCACGCCTTTTCTTGTCTGCGTAGCTCTTCTGTCGGGACTGGGCGGCTCTCAACTTTTCTCGGATATCGGCTACTCGCTCTTCGGCTTCCTTTATAAGTGCAGGCCCAACCAGGGCACGCTCTCCTACTTCGGACCACATCAGGGGTGTCCTACATTTTCTCCCGTATAGTGCTTCGAATGGCGACATCCCCAGACTTGCTTGGTAGCCGTTGTTGTAAGAAAATTCTGCATATGGAAGGCTCTGCTCCCAATCTTTACCATAGGTGAGGACGCATGCTCTCAACATATCTTCCAAAATTTAATTCACCCTTTCGGTCTGTCCGTCTGTCTGCGGGTGGTACGCTGAGCTGAAGTCTAGCTTGGTACCCATGGCTTTATGCAGGCTTTTCCAGAACCTAGAGGTGAACTGGGTCCCTCTATCTGAGACTATTCTGCTAGGCACTCCATGCAGCTTCACTATATTTTCTATGTAGAGTTTTGCCAACTTCTCTCCACCATAAGTGGTCCGTACGGGTAGAAAGTGAGCGACTTTAGTGAGTCGGTCCACGATCACCCATATGGAGTCATGTCCTTTCTGAGTTCTTGGCAACCCTACTACGAAATCCATGCCTATCTCGTCCCATTTCCATACCGGGATTGGTAGAGGCCGCAGCAGATCTGCGGGCTTCGGTGTTTGGCTTTGATCCTCGACAAGTGTCACGGTGGGCGACGAATCGGGCAATATCGGCTTTCATCCGATTCCACCAATACTTCGTTTTAAGTCCATGTACATCTTGGTGGATCCCGGTGAATAGAGTATGCCGAGTTGTGTGCCTCATCCATGATGGTTTGTCGAAAATCTCCGCCTTCGTGCACGCATATCCCGTTTTTGTACCACGGGGTGCCTTGGTCATCTACTGCGAAGTCGGGGGCCTTGTTCTCTCCGGTATGCTTGCGGATCTTCATCGATTTTCATCTGTCTCTTGGGCCTTTCGGATCTTTTCCTCTAGGGTAGGCCGAACACTCGGTGGCGGACGTAGCCTTGGGGGACGATGTGTACGTTGAGTCGTGCCATCTCCTCTTGCAATCGGGCACTCTTGGGTGCCGCCTTCTCGTAGGTTTTCCGGCTAGGGGCATCCGCTACTACATTGGCCTTCCCCGGGTGGTAGTGAATCTCTAGGTTATAGTCCTTGACTAGCTCTAGCCACCTTCTTTGCCTTAGGTTCAGGTCGGGCTGGGTGAAGATGTACTTTAGACTCTTGTGGTCTGTGTAGATTTCACACTTGTTCCCGATCAGATAGTGTCTCCAGATCTTCAGGGCATGCACTACGGCTACAAACTCCAGATCATGGGTGGGATAATTCTGCTCATGGGGTTTGAGCTGACGGGAGGCATATGCCACTACCTTCCCATCTTGCATGAGAACACATCCCAACCCTTGTCGGGAGGCGTCGGAATACACGACAAAGTCCCGTTGAATGTCTGGCGGGGGTCGACGCGGGGGCCGTGGTCAACCTCTTCTTCAACTCTTGGAAACTTCTCTCGCGAGGCCTCGGTCCGGTTGAACTTCTTCTCCTTCTTGAGCAGCTCTGTCATGGGCGGGCGATCTTGGAGAATCCCTCGATAAATCTCCGTAGTACCCCGCTAAACCTAGGAAACTCCCCGATCTCACTCACGTTGGTCGGTTCTTTGCCGGTTGGAGACTCGTCTCAACTTTCCCGGGGTCTACGGCCTACTCCTTCCGGTCGGGATATGCCCAAGGAAGGATATTTTCTCTAGCCAAAATTCACACTTGCCGAACTTGGCGTATAGCTTGTGTGCCCTCAATTTTCCCAGCACTACTCGAAGATGTTGTTCATGTTCCTCCACGCTCTTGGAGTAAACAAGTATGTCGTCAATGAAGACTACGACAAACTTGTCCAACTCTTCCATGAACACCTTATTCATGAGGTTCATGAAGTATCTTTGGTGCATTGGTTAGTCCAAAGGACATCACCGTGAACTCATACTGCCCGTAGCGAGTGACAAAGGCGGTCTTGGGGATGTCACTTTCCCTAATCTTGAGCTGGTGGTACCCTGATCTTAGATCCGCCTTCGAGAAGTACTTGGCTTCCTTCAGTTGGTCAAACAGGTCATCTATTCTGGGAAGAGGGTACTTGTTTTTAATAGTGACCTCGTTCAGCGAGCGATAGTCCACGCACATCCTCATGCTCTTATCCTTCTTCCCCACGAAAAGCACTGGGGCTCCCCATGGTGATGAGCTTGGTCTGATGAACCCACTTCGCCGGGAGTTCGCTAGCCGTTTCTTCAATTCGCCAACTCGGGGGCTGCCATCCTATAGGGTCTCTTGGCTATGGGAGAGGTTCCAGGGATAAGGTCGATTACGAACTCTATATCCCTGTCTGGTGGCATTCCAGGGAGTTCTTCGGGGAACACATCTGGGTATTCTCGCACTACTGGGACATCTTCTATGGGCTTGGCTTCTATGTTGAAAACCATTATATCCGGCCTGTGTCCTCGGGTGTGGCAGGTTACTTGTATCCCGTCTGGGTTGGTCAGGTGCACTACTTTATCGGCGCAACTTATGAGGCCATGGTGTTGGCTTAACCAGTCCATCACAAGGATCACATCTATCCCTTTGGATTTCAGTACTACCAGATCTGCTAGGAACTCTACCCCACTTAAAAAAATCCTTACCCGGGGGCATCCCAGTTGACACTTAATGTCACCTTCGGGTGTTCGAGTTAATAGGGTGCTTTTAGTAGTACTGTGGGTATGCTATGCTTTTCCACAAAGCTTGAGGATATGAATGAGTGTGATGCTCCCGAATCGAATAGTATGGTAGCCAAGACTGAGCTGACCAGGAACTCACCGAGTACTACGCCTTGTGCTTCTCGTGCCTCCCGCGCATTGATGTGATTGACCCGCGCGTCCATACGACTGCTGGGGCTGCCTCATCTGCTGGTTGCTGTTGTTGTTGCCGAAGTTATTGTTGCTTTGCGCACCGGCAGGCGGTTGGCTCCAGACACTAGTGGCCTTGGCCCGTTTACCGAGTTCGAGTAGGTGGTGGTGGTTGGCTTTTTGGCATACGGGCAATTGGCGATGAAGTGCCCGGTTTCTCGGCAGTTGAAACACACTCGGGAGTTGTTGTTGTTGTTGGCAGTGATCTGGCTGGTGTTGTTCTGTGGGGGCTTCATGGCACTCTGGTTGTTGTAGGGCTTGAACTGGGTTCTGGGGGCTTGCGAGCTCGTGGCTTGGGATTGGGTTCTGTACTGCATGGGAGCTTGGAACCTGGACATGGGGTGTCCAAAGTTTCTCGGCCTCTGGGACCGCTCTTGCTGCTTGGCCTTGTGTTCCATGAACTTGCGCTTGTTTTCCTTCTTCTCTTCGGCCCTTGCTCTCTCCGTGAGTATTGCCATGTTCATGAGGGTGTTAAAGTCCGGGTAGATCTGAGGAGTCAGCAGTGTCCTCAGTTCTGGAGTCAGCCCCTTCTTGAACATTTCTTGCTTTTTGGAATCTTTATCCACCTCCCTGGGGGCGTAGCGTGCCAGCTCTATGAACTGGTACGTGTATTCCTCCACAGACATGTTGCCTTGGCGGAGTTCGCGGAACTCGTCTGCCTTCCGCTTCAGTGTGGCCTCCGGGATGTGGTAGCGACGGAACTCCTCCACGAATTCATCCCATGTGATGGCAGAGGGATCCTTGGGCTGGCCGCGCGTAATTTTCCCACCGAGCTAGGGGTCGTCCCGATGAGTCGGTGAGCTGCCGAGAGAACCTTGTCGCGGTCCTCGCGGTTGAAGGGCTCTAGCTCTCTCGGAATGGCTCTCGGCCAATCGTCGGCATCCAAAGGATTCACCGACCCGCCAAAGGTGCGCGGCTTAGTCCCGAGGAACTCAATCGGTTTCTCGTTCATGCCCAAAACTCGGGGTCTCGGGCGGTTGACGGTGTTGAAAATAGCCTCCATCGGGACGGTCTGTTGGCTAAGACTTGTGCCAAGTCAACGGGAGGGGGTGGCGGTGGCGGGGACCACGTTCTCTCCTCCATCTTCATTTTGGTTAACTTCCCGGTCGTGGAGACGCTCCCTCCCGATCGGCTTGCGATCCTTCAGCGTTCGATCGGTGGGTCCTGACAGGGCGCCTGGAAACCATCTGTAAAGAAACGGGTTTTCTAAGAGGTCTAGTTTTATGTGATGTTTAAGTGGATTAAATCGGATTTCTTTTTGAAAAGGCAGAGTCTACTCCTGCCGGTAAGCACACAACAAGCACATAGCAAACAAGCAAGCACAAATAAGTTTTTATTACAAACCAGCGAGGAGGATACATCCCGACTACCCGGACACACTACACGACTAAGGACTAAGGGCGCGACTTGGACCAGTACGGCTTCATTCCCTGGGTCAGGGTCACTGGGGCCTGCTACTCGCGAGGAGAGCCATCTTCTGGGGTCGAGTGTTATTCCAGCGGAATGAGAAACTCTTCATCGTTCCCGCCTTCAGGGTTTCCGTTTTCCTGAGGCTGTGTTGCGGCTTCAGCGGTCGCTATCGAGGGTTCGGTAACTGCTGGTGGTGCTGGGGGGACTTCGATAGTTCCTCTCCATCCTACAAGGGGTGTTCCCAGCAGGACTTGAGCTTCTCCAATGGCCGGAACGGTGTTCCGCCGTTGGTCCATTCTTGCATGCGTTGGTCCCGGATTCTCCCGAGGCTTTCCCGGGCAATGGCTTCACTTGCTTATGGCGGCCGCGGTCCTTGCTTCCGCTTGAGCCACTCGGACTTGGTGCATCCTCACCGTGACTTCGGCTTGCTCGGCCCGACCGATTTGTTCCCTCAAGTGTCCGGCTCCGGTCATCAAAGAGCTTATCCAGGGAGACAAGGTAGGCGACTACGTGGTACAGCAGGTCTTCTTGGTGGCGGCGTCATTCCAGGTTTCTCATGCGGGCCTGCCAAACTGGGGTTCTGATGGCGGGAGGGAAGTACCTCATTGGTGTGGGGACGAGGTGTTCTTCGTAGATTCGGCACAGGTAGCGGAGGGCTTTTCTGAGGGCCAAAGGATAGGTGTCCCGGTGTCGAAACCCTGTGGCGGTCACGCGCCACGGCTCGATGTTGGTGTGGCGGTTGCTTCTAGCGACGGAGAGGACCACCCTACAGCGAAAAGTACCGAGTTGCTCGTACTCTCTGTTGTAGTACCTAGGGCGCTCAGTGATACCGAGGCGCTCTAGGGAGTTGATGAGAAGGCGAGCAAAACCAGGCTCCTCCTGGCACACGCCTTGGGTCCATCCATCTTCCGCCATCTGAAAACAAAGGTAAAGTTGAACAGGTTGTGGTGGGGTACAAGAGATGGATAACTTTATTTAGTAGCAAGGTTGGGGTACATTCTTCGGGGTACACTTATTACTAGGACTCAGCTTCTAGCCTAAACACCCTAGTCTTATCCTCATGGTGATTCTTCCTCTAGCTGGATACGGCGCTTCTTCAGTGGGAGATCTTGCTCCAGTATCTCATCTTCCGTCCGGATCTCTTTGTCCTAGTGAGTTTCTTCGGGTTCATTTTCTTCTACTCCGGCCCCTTCATCTCTCGCTTCTACGCTCCTTCAGTTCATCCCATAGGGCTTTATGGGCCAACAGAGTGCGCTCTCTTTCCCTAAGATACTCTTGCTTCGTGTTGTGTAGTTCAACTTCTGCTATGGTTGTCTTTACCCTCTCCAATTCTATCCTCTGCTCTGCTCTTTCCGCTCTGTCAATCTGCCTTGCTTCGCTTCTTTGGGCTTGCTCCTGATAAAGGTGGTCTAGGCCTCTGAGGTAGATGGATAGGTGGGAAACTGCCTCTTCTAAGTCTTCTTCCTCTCGTTCTAGTCCTCTCATGCGATCAATCCACGAGCGTCCTCTTCCTCCGGAGGGTGGAAAGAATCCCATTGGAGTCCTTCGGAGGTGCTGTCTATAAACCACTCGTAGCTGTCGCAGGGCCTTCCGAGCAGCCTTGGGGTAGGTGTCGGCGAAGCGAAAACCAGTGGCGGAGACGAACCATGGTTCTATGTCGGGGTAAAGCGTGCTTCTTCCCACAAAGATCGGCGACTTACACCGAGGGGTGCCGTAGCGTTCGTACTCCCGGTAGACGAATTCGGCGGGTCCCTTACTCCGACGCGCTCTAGGTTGAGTAGCAACGGAGTTAGGGAGGCCGGCCGGACGGGGCGGATTCCTCCGTTCCATTCGGGGTTAGCCATGCGAAAACGAGCAAGAATCAAGGTAAGGATTTGGGAAAAGGTGAGCTCGGCAAAGGAAAGGTTAGAGAAGGCCGGAGGAGGTCTCGTATCCTAGGGGTCATGTCCTACGGCCAACCTACGGCTCGATACCACACCGAAGCGTCCCCTCATCGGAGGTGACTAAATGTGACACAAATATCGGTCCCGGGAGGTCGGTAACACATTTATTACAACAGGTGGAATCAGTCTTTTACATCACGGCGACACAGAGGGCACGGTAGTGCCAACGCTACAAGGAACAATACCAATGCTAACGACCACACTACAATAGCAAAGGCTTCCATAGCCTCCTCAGAGTACCACACCATGGAAGCTTTCGGTAGGGGCCCTGGGTACACAGGCACGGTTGGGTGTAGGGCAACGACCTACTCAACGTCTTCGGGAATGTAATCGGGATCCTCCTCTGTAAAATAGTTAGTAAAACAAGGGTGAGCACATACGTACTCAGCAAATCCAACCCCACCCACGGAGGGGCTTATGAGCAGAATCATGCATAAAGTATAACAAGGATCAGGTTAAGGTTCATTTGCAAACTTACACATGCAGGGGTTCATTTCAAAAGGTTTTCGCAAACACTTTCATAACCAAAGTGACCCAATTGTTTTAGGAACACCATTGTGGAACTACCGGACTTCCCGTCCGTCGTAGCCCAGGCACACAGCCACACACTTCACCCGAAAACAACTCACACCGGAAAACATCCCATCCCAAACACTAGTTTTTGTGACCACACCGTGACTCGTCCAATACCGTAGACATGGCTATTCGAATAGGTTTGACACTGCGAGAGGTTGTACATCTTTACCCACAAGTAGGGTACCGCCACACGAACACCTCGGTGCCTGGTACGGATCCTATCATAGCCTTTACCCACCTTAGCTAACACTACGAGCCACCACGGAAGCACCCAAGGGGTTATACCACATAACCAGGGCGTACCTCACACAGAGCGTACCCCCTCGCTCCTTGGTCTCCCGCTGCTCACCCGCACACCAGATGGCAAGTAGATTAACTAGTGGGATTTATGCTAAGTCGTTGCCACATACAACGGTCGAGTGGTTGTACGATGATTTGGGTCAGGTGAGATGTCACGCAACCCGGTCCTTAATTGACAAGATGGACAACTCCCAACACGCTCAACCACACAGGTACGAGCTCACCCATACTCCTGACACACACGTCCATCCCGTCTACCCAGTTCTTTGCTCATTTTCCAAACATATCTCATTTCCATTTTTAAAGCACTCACACATTTTGAAAGCACTCACACATTTTTAAAGCACTCATTTAAGCAAAAACAAGGTTCAATCATAGCAATCAAGGGTGGCTATCCTACCATGTTTTTGCAGTAAAACAGTATGCAATTTATAAAACGGGTATAGGGTGTATTTATAAAACTAGGATCAAAGCATGCATCAAAGGATGAGATTGAACTTGCCGTCTTCGAAGTCTTCGGGGAGTGCCGGCTCGGCGTTCGGGGCTTCGGGCTCCTGCTCGCAGTAGTCGGCTTCGATCTCCGCTCGGGGGTACCTTCCTCCGTCTACTCCGTCGGCTATAGCGCACACATAGGCAAGCAAGCAATATTAGCACACATATTTCCGGCCGAGCTCGAGGAGGGTAAATGAGCGGAGAGGGGGTATATATAAGTCCTAGGGAGGGGGGTTGGTTTGGCGGGGGTACTACTGGGAAGGGTGTGGTGAAATTTGGATTTAATCGGAAAATAAAATCGTGCATGAAATGTTGGGTTAAAGAGGGGTTATAGGGATTAAGGACCTATTAGTAATTTCTATTAATGGAAAAGGGTGTAGTTATGATTATATAAACCTGATTATGGCCTAGTTATAAATTGTTTTAGGGCCTAACAGTGTTTAGTTTACAATTAATCATGATCCTAGGGGCTTGTTTGAAAAGGACAAGAGAGAGAGGGAATAGGGGCACTGTTTGTGGGGAAAAGGGGAAAGGTGAGGGGGTTCTTGGCTAAAAAGCCATCTCCTTCCTCCCTCACGGTTTAGAACGAGAGAGAGGGGGGGCGGCGGGGGCCGGCTCTGGAGGAGGGGGCGCCGGCGGCCCTGGCGCGGCGGCGGCGGGGAGTAGAGCAATACGAAGAGGGGGACGAGGGGGATCTCATCCCCGTGCTCACCTTGGGCCGGGGGCGGCGCGAGGAAGTGGATCGGCGGCGAACGGAGGGAGGCGGCGGTGCTAGGGGCGGCGGCGCGGTGGAGCTCGGGGAAGGTTGCGCGGCGAGGCAATGGAGGAGCTGTGGTGGCTTGGTGGTGCGGCGAGGACGGGGCGGGGCTATTTGTAACCGGAGCAAGGTCGGTTCGAGGGAGATTTTTGTGCACACCGGCGCTCCGGCGAGGTCGGCTCCGGCGAGCTCGATTAGCTTCGCGAGGCGACGACCGGTGGCGGGTCAACTCGTGCCGGCGAGGAGGCGCGGTGCTTGTGGACAAGACCGGCGTGCGGGCGGTGAGTTGGCCTTGGGCGGTGGAGGTGACCGGTCGGCGCGGTGTGGTGGTGCCGGCGGCGGGGACGCGTCGCGTCGTCTGCGCGCGCGCGCGCGAGGGGAGGCGGCGCGGTGGCGTCTTTGGGGGGCGCGGTGGCGTGCCGGGTGGCGAGGTGGTGCGGTGCGCGCGGGCCCCGGGGTCAACGGCGCCGGGTGCGGTTGGGGGTGCGCGCGCGGCTCGGTCGCGGGAGGAAGGAGGAGGAAGGGAGGGAGAGAGAAGAAAGAAAGGGAAAGGAAAAGAAAAGAGGAAAAAGGAAAAAGGGACGAGGGGCGGAGCGATCAATGTGTGGCACGGGCGGCTTCTTCACCGGGACCTTGGGAATGTGCGAGACGGTTGGTTGGCTCGGGGGATCGCGCGGGGAGCGGAGCTCGTCGATGGCTGCCGGCGGGGGCCGCGGGGACAACGCTCCCGGTGAGCCGGCGGCTCGAGCGAGGACAACAAGTGAGTGCGGGGCTACGGGGGTCCTAGTGGAGTGAGGAGCGGCACATGTTTGCGAAGAAAAGCGGGGCGGGGGTGGAGTTCACCGTGAGGGCTCCTATAGCGGACGACGGTGGCTCGGTGCTCGCGCGAGGGGAAGACCGGCCGGCTTTATAGCTCAACTCGAGGCGGTTGAGGCGATGGCTTGGGCACCAAGTTGAGGCAAGTCCGGTATGGGCCGCGGCATGGCCGGAGTACGACGGACGGGGCGGCGACGCGCGTGCGGCCGTCGGCCAATGACGGCGCGTGGGTGGCGCGGCGTGGCTGGTGTGCGGGCGGCACGTGCCACCGTCCGGGGGGACCCACACGCGCCGTGTACGGGGGACTAGGACGCGGTGTTCGACCCAACGGGCACGGAGCCTGCCTCGGCGTTTGTGTACGGTGGCCTGGCGGCATGCCGACGCGGCCGGGCGTGGCCTTATGCGCGACGTCGTGCGCGCGGGCGCTCTGCCTGTTTTGCATTTCAGCATAGCCCTGTTTGACCACCTATTACTCAAAATTCTTCAACATAAGTGGACCGAGTGATCAACAGCAAAGTTGTAGATCTCCTGATCCTCTGCCACTTTTACAAAGGGTGTATAGTCTTTTTCTCAATAATTTTTGCACAAATGGGATGCCAAGATGCAGAATTTCTCGGCTCCAGTGAACAGTGACAGCAGACGTTGACTTTGAATTTTCACCAATTTGCACTTCAAACCAGCAATGCCACTCAACATGAAAGTTGTGTCCCTCAACAAAACACACAACTTTTGTATTGGGAGAATTTGAAGTGTTTAGGTGAAATTTGGAGAACGTGGCAAAAGTTCCGGCTGACATTGATGGGTCAACAAGGAGTCAAGGGTTTTTGAGTGGGGTTTTGACCAAGGTGGGCTATGGTTGACCAAAAGGTGTCATTAGGGATTGTCGGTGATGTTTACGAGATGATGTCCCAGGTTGACCGTCGTTTGACCAAAGTCAACACAGTTGACCGGATCATTAGGGTTAATTAACCCGGCCGAAAACCTGGGGCGTCACAGCCTGTTATTTCCTTTTTTTGGTTGCCTTATTTTTGTATATTCTCAGAACTGATTCAATTGTTAACGCGTGGATAAGAAACACACATGAGAGATAATTTCAATTTGTACCCATGATGAAGTGCTAACTGAAAACGTGCCATCCCTTTTTTTCCCCATGAGAAATTTCTTTCATGTCGAACAACATCACAAGTGATCGGGCATATTGTTACAAACTAAAGACTTTACCCGTTCTTGTGTATTGTTTTCTGTTACTTGTTTTTGCTTGAAATTTGTCCTCATTATTGCTTCAATTCTTACTGCCTGTGTATCAAAACTAAGAGCTTTTCAATTTACACCATGTTTGTGGTATGAAGTACATATTCTAGAAGGATCAACTACTTCTGTCAATCTCTTCTTCTCCCTGAGAATACATCACTACTTTCCTGAGAGATCAAGGTATTCAGGAGTACACCCTATGTGGGCGGTGTTCTTTCTGTCATACTTGCATTTTTGTTTGATATTCTATTTTCGTCTCATCCTCGTTGACACTCCCTAGTGGGGTGTCTTGTCCTGTTATTTAGCCTCCTCTTTTTTTCATGGGTGTGTTTTTAGCTTTTTTTTTAAGTGTCTTTGGCAGAGAGACGGACTAGTGAAAGACGTCTGACATTGTCCATTAAAAGGACGTATCCAGCGTCGTAGGCTTCCGCACTATGCGGGTCCTCCCCCGCACTATGTGGGTCCTGGGGGAGGTTATTAGTGGAGGTCTTTCCTACACCTCGTGCAATGTGTGGAGGCCACCGCTCGAGTCTGTGACATCTCATATTTTTCCCTTTAGTTTCCTTCTTTATGTGTTATCACTTTCATTTTTTACAAATCATTTTTAACTATATACACCCTCTCTTTCATAATACTCGTAGCAAAAGAAATGTATTTTTAAAAATGAAAACGACAAATATTATAAAGAAATGTCAAAACGACAAGTTGGTCCCTTACTGGGCCGAACAAGCGAGTTCATTTATTCGGCCCTTTCAGCGGCCAAGAGCAGCCGCGAGAAGCACTCTCAAATGTTTCTGAAAAAATGAAGACCCTCAGAAATTCTAGTTTCCAAAATATATTTAAAAATTTGTATTTCACATTGGTTGGGGTGCGCCAGGCTCGGGCTGTAGTGCAACGCCCGAGCGACGCTCGAGGGCCCCAGTGGCAGGCCACTGTGGTGGGCCCTCCCCCACAAAAAATAAATTTAATATCGAAGTGGGCACATTGCCCACATATCAGATATTAAACTGATAAGAACAGATACTACACTTGATCTTAGCCAAAAGGCCGAGAAAGGTATGAGTTGGGTAGGTGCCCTGGGTCTGATTTTATAGCCCTCGTCGGCTCGGCTCCCTCCGGCGCCCGAGGTGGGACTAAGCGGAGCGCGGCGGGGCACGGCGCGTCGCTAGCAACTCGGTTGGGTTGCTTGGCTTCCAATTTGATGGAGCGTTACGGCCCGGGTTTGTATTCCGGTCCGCATGTTACGGCCCGGGGAATGTTAGGCGGTCGGTCTGCCATTGTTTATTTTGGACATGATGCACACGTCTCTCAAAAAAAACAATGATGGATGATGCACACGCCTTACCTTGTCATTAATAGTTGGTGACTAGGAAATCGACTGAACATCCGGTTTTATCAACAACATAAAAAAGGAAATCGATGGAACATCCTGATGCAGTGTGAAAATAAATGAATTCGGCATGACGCTTCAACCTTTTTAAAAAATAAAAAATGTAACAATTGTGTTCATATGATGATAAACATCCGGTGAGCCGGCGGCTCGAGCAGGACAACAAGCGAGTGCAGGGCTACGGGGGGTCCTAGTGGAGTGAGGAGCAGCACATGTTTGCGAAGAAAAGCAGGCGGGGGTGGAGTTCACCGTGAGGGCTCCTATGGCGGACGACGGCGGCTCGGTGCTCGCGCGAGGGGAAGACCGGCCGGCTTTATAGCTCAACTCGAGGCGGTTGAGGCGATGGCTTGGGCACCAAGTTGAGGCTAGTCCAGGTATGGGTCGCGGCATGGCTGGAGTACGACGGACGGGGCGGCGACGCGCGTGCGGCCGTCGGCCAATGACGGCGTGTGGGCGACGCGGCGTGGCCAGTGTGCAGGCAGCACGTGGCACCGTCCGGGGGACCCACACGCGTCGTGTACAGGGATTAGGACGCGGTGTTCGACCCAACGGGCGCAGGCCTGCCTCGGCGTTCGTGTACGGCAGCACGGCGGCATGCCCGACGCGGCCGGGCGTGGCCTTACGCGCGACGTCGTGCGCGCGGGCGCTCTGCTGTTTTGCATTTCGACAGATAGCCCCGTTTGACCACCTATTACTCAAAATTCTTCAACAGAAGTGGACCGAGTGATCAACAGCAAAGTTGTAGATCTCCTAATCCTCTACCACTTTCACAAAGGGCCTATAGCCTTTTTCTCAATAATTTTTGCACAAATTGGATGCCAAGATGCAGAATTTCTCGGCTCCAGTGAACAGTGACAGCAGACGTTGACTTGGAATTTTCACCAATTTGCACTTCAAACCAGCAATGCCACTCAACATGAAAGTTGTGTCCCTCAACAAAACACACAACTTTTGTACTGGGAGAATTTGAAGTGTTTAGGTGAAATTTGGAGAACGCGGCAAAAGTTCCGGCTGACATTGATGGGTCAACAAGGAGTCAAGGGTTTTTTAGTGGGGTTTTGACCAAGGTGGGCTATGGTTGACCAAAAGGTGTCATTAGGGACTGTCGGTGATGTTTACGAGATGATGGCCCAGGTTGACCGTCGTTTGACCAAAGTCAACACAGTTGACCGGATCATTAGGGTTAATTAACCCGGCCGAAAACCTCGGGCGTCACGGCCTACCCCCCTTAAACAGAATCTCGTCCCGAGATTCGACAATCAGAGTAGAGCACACTTTCTAACAAGATAAGGGTTACAAGATGGAAATATGGACTCGCTTACATTTCTAGGTAGAGAGAATTCATTTAGAGCAAAAGATACACGGTGCTCTCTTCACTGCTTCATCACAGTTCATGAGGAAGAGGACGATGGATATGTACATGGAAAACTAAAAGAAGACAAACTCTGCCGACGATGCAGAGGTACATCGCTACAAGCGTCCAACGGAGGGGCTCGAACATCTCCACGAGCTGAGGCATGGTTAACGATGTAGCTGGGGTACTTCCTTCTGTCTTCTCCGAGCTTCTTCTGGAGATTGTGAGAAAGACGGCTAACAGCTTGCTTGGCGAGTGTGCGGAGCAATTTTCGACAGAGATGCACTAGTAGCGGTTTGGCCCAAAACTAGCCGGAGGGAAAATAAGAGTGGCGAAAGCGCTCGAGCTCGAAGCGGGGCGAGACTTGGCAATGGCGACACCGCGGAAGGGTTTCTCCTTTATATAGCCCAACGGAACACAACGGTCATCCCAATCGGCGAGGTGGGGACTAGCGGAGCGATCCGGCGGTTGCCACACGGGGCTCGATATCGGTCGGCCCGTGAGGTCTCGGCGACGTGATCGTCGTCGCGGGAAAAGAGATGGCGGGCGACGCTACGGCGTCGTACCATTGTGGCACCGAAACGAATGGGGTCCAACGGTCGAGAAGATCGGCCAGTGATTTTTCAAGAAATCTTTGATCCTACTCCTTCAACTTATCCGGTTGATCGATGTGAATCTTGGGGATTTCGGTGGGACGACTAAGTTGAGAAAGAGATGATTACCTTAAAGATTTCTATGAAGAAAGGGAAGGCTAGTAAACAAATGTGTCATTACATTTGCTCACCAAGATCTCGGGTTTAGTTCTTAAAGCAACTAAAAAGTGAGGATGGAGTAAGCTTTCCATCGTCAAAAGTAAACGATGCGAAGGCATGTTCTCGGATAGAAAGGTTACCCGTGAAGTTAAGTCGACCTTGCTTCACTTGAACTATGGGCTTCTTGTCACGATTTCCCTTAGCCACTCCGGGGTTCGGAACCTGTTGCTCGGTCTTGATCCTCTTAGGGTTTGGGCACTCATTGGCATAATGCCGGGTTGCCTACAATTGTAGCAAACACGGGGTTGAGATTCCTTTGGCTTGAATACTTGTGGGCGAGCACAGCGGTGCGAAAATTTCCCGAAGGCTTATGCGAGATGAAGTCATTCTCCAATGACACGATGCGGATGATCGGGACGAACCATGCACATTCTTCTTGACGAAATGAAATTTCTTGCCGATCCAATTCCCGAAGCAAATTCATTATGCCTCTTCTTCTCCTTCGTACCTTCATCATGGCATCCTCTTGTTAGATAGCTTTGTTCACTAACTCCCGATAAGCTGTTTTGGCTCTAATAGGTTTAGTCTTTCATACAATTCGCTCATGCGACCATCACGGATGTCGGTGCGGAATGTGGTCCCGACACTAACCGGTGAAAGCGCCGAGGTCTATCCCTCAATGGTCGATGCTAAGTAACAAGAGACACAAGGTTTTATCCTGGTTCGGCCGAGGGGGCCGTACGTCCGGCCGGTGGCGTGCTCGAGGCACTATATTACTTAGCACGGGGGTGCTGTGAGTGGGGCGGCTATAAGCAAGGCGGGAGAGGAAGCGTGGCTTCCAAGTCCACGGCTAAAGATGTTGTGGGAGAATTGGAGAATGAGTACGTGGTGCGTGAAGGGTTCTGTTGTCTGTGTCTGTCTTGCGTCCCCTGCGGGCCGGGGAGTTTGCTCCCCCTTTTATAGATCAAGGGGGAGGCGGATTACATGCGCGCCGTCTTTGTCTAGCTACGTGGGGAAGTGCGACGTGCTATGCCGTAGAGTGGGCGGCCGTCGGGGCGATCCTTGCAGCGATCTGGTCATCATGACCTAACTTGTACCCGAATAGTGGCGGTTCGAGGGTAGGAGGGCGGCGGGTGGCGGTGATGTCCTCGATAGGCTCGAGGGAGGTGCGACACGGGCACAGTACGGAGTACGGGAGTAGGCGAACGGCGTTCCTTCCCGACGCGCTTCACGGTCTTCGGAGTTGTTGCTGCGGCGCCGGGCGTGCTCCGCACGCGCGGGTACGGCGGCCACGCCGTTGCGGTGTGGGATGGCGATCCACCGGCCCTAGCGCCTCCACCTAACCTGTGGGGTCACAAGAAAGTGAATCGAGGGTGAAGCGGCCCCCCTTTCGAGGGCTCGGCGCGTCGGCCGTCTTTGGAGCGGGCGCACGGTGTCACGGGACGACACCGCCGCGGCGCACGATCCCTTCCCACGATGGCGGGGATGGGCTCCTCCCCGGGGAGTTGGTGCGGCGGCACGGGGTGCGAGCCCCGGGCGCATGATGGCGCCGTCCCGCCGGTGTCGGGGCGTTAAATGCCGGTGTGCGGGGGCGGCGCACGCGTGAGGGGCGCCCTCGAGCGTGGCGGACCCCGGCCGAGGGCGGGGACGTACCCTCGGGCGAGGCGGAGCACCGCTCGAGGGGGAGGGCGAGCCCTCGAGCGAGGGGAGCCGCCCGCGGGAAGCGCTACCCCTCGAACGGGGCGAAGCCCGCCCGAGGGGGCGCGCGTCCTCGGCGAGGCGGAGCCTTGGTCGAGGGGATCTCTAAGAGGGCCGCCTTGGTGGGCCATCGGGGGTCCCTGTGGCATGGGCCGTGTCTGCATGGTTAGGCACTGCATGGTTAGGCTTAGCGTGTTTTGGTTTCGTTGCGGGTTTAAGTGAGGTATCCCCCATTGTTTAAGGGGACCCCTAGGGGCTCGTCCCCGAACGGTAGCCCCCCCGAGCATCCGTGGGTTTGCCATTGAGGCTCCCGCCGGATGCCGGACCCTGCGATGGGACGTTCTTCCCTCCTTGTTTTGCGAACGCTTTCGGTGGGGCCGCGTCGGCGGGCCCGCGGGTCTAGCCCCCGAGCCTGCGGGGGCGTAGATGCTCTGCGGGGGGTTTAGCCGCGTGGGCGGGTCGGAGGGCGTGGCGCATGTTTCGGCCGGCATCGGCGATATCTCGGCCCGCCTCGGTGGCGCACGCGGCTGCGCGGCTTGTCTTCGGTGGGTGCAATTTCAAGGAGGTGTAGCCATGCGTCAAGCCCCCGAGCCCGGGCCCGTTCGAGGCGATCGGGTAGAGCTTTACGACTTGTTTTTTAACGCGCCCTCGCCGTCCCTTCGCGGGACGGAGGGTGAGGTTTCCGCAACTCCCATCGAGCGGGTCGCGAATTGCGGAATTCCTCTTCGAGCCGGTAGCGGGTGGTTCAAGTGGACGCCCATGCCCCGTTCGATAAGGGTAGGCTGCGCGGTCGGAGACGCGTCCATGGAAGCGCTTGCATGGGTTTGCTAGATGGGGCTCGGTCCCGTTCGCTAGGGACCGAGGGCGCGGAAGCTCTCCCTCGGTGGGATCCCCCGACTAGCCGCCCTCGGCGGCTCTCGAACACGACATGTGGGGCACCCTCGAGCCGACGGGCTCGAGGAACGGCTCGAATGCGCGTGCCCTCGTCGTCCCTAACTCGCGATGCGAGGTGCCCGTTCGAACCCGTCGAGGGTCGGGCTTCGAACCTCGATCGGTGGGGCCGTGCGGGGTGGCGCCGGGGCGGCCCCGCGTCTTTGCGTCTGCGCGGCCGTCGAGGGGTGCGGGCGAGCCGGCCCTCGAGGCGCCGGTTGGTAGCACGGCGCGGCATGGGTGTCCGTGGTGCCCCGCTTTACTTCAAGAAGGTCCGGGCGGCCTTCTCACGCATGTGCCCCTTTTTTTTAGAAGGTTGACACCGTCTCGAGCCGGGGGCTCGTGCCGCTCGGGGGTTTTGCGCGGCATGGGCACCCGCGGTGCACGCTTTACTTCAAGCGAGGCCCGGGCGGCCTTCTCGCGTCGATGTCCCATCGAGGGCGGCATTCCTGCCGTCTCGAGCCGGGGGCTCGTGCGCTCGAGGGTTTTGCGCGGCATGGGCACCCGTGGTGCCCGCTTTACTTCAAGCGGGCCCGAGCGCCCTTCTCGCGTCGATGTCCCATCGAGGGGCAGCATTCTTGTCTCGAGCCAAGGGCTCGTGCCGCTCGAGGGTTTTGCGCGGCATGGGCACCGCGGTGCCCGCTTACTTCAAGCGAGGCCCGGGCGGCCTTCTCGCGTCGATGTCCCATCGAGGGCGTTGCAGTCTCGAGCCGGGGGCTCGTGCCGCTCGGGGGTTTTGCGCGGCATGGGCACCCGTGGTGCCCGCTTTACTTCAAGCGGGCCCCGGGCGAGCCTTCTCGCGTCGATGTCCCATCGAGGGCGTTACCGTCTCGAGCCAGGGGCTCGTGCCGCTCGAGGGTTTTGCGCGGCATGGGCACCCGCGGTGCCTGCTTTACTTCAAGCGGGCCCGGGCGGCCTTCTCGCGCCGATATCCCATCGAGGGGCTGTTTCGTCTCGGCGGGGGGCTCGTCCCGCTCGAGGGTTTTCCTTGCTTGGCAAGGGACCGGGTCACTAAATGCCTCGCAGTCGAGGCTGCGGTTTTTTGCAGCGCGGGCGCGCCTTTTTAGGCGCTGCGGCCGCGCGCGCGCGCGTAGTGGGCGGCGTGGCAGGCGGACGTGACCGCTCGCCTCGGCCCTTGCGGGTCTCCGCCGTGATGATGGCCCGTACGCGGTGATGTGGCCGCTGCGGTCGCGGTGGAGCCCATCCTTCGGCGTGAGGAAAAGATTCCCCTGCGGTTAATGCGCGCGGGACATCCGCCCGGGAGAGCTCGCCGCGGCTTATAAATCGAGGGGAGAGGGAGACGGCGGTTTTTTACCTTAGCTCCTCACCATTTCGGCCCCCGCGCCTTCGTGTTCGCCTCGCTCTTATCACCGCGCGGCGTCGCCATTAGAGCTCATCTTCCGTTTTTCGTCCTCCGCTCTCGCATTCCTTCGTCCTTCCTCATGGCGCCGCCTCGGCCTCTCACGATCCCGGAGCCGTACGCCCGGGAGAGGTCAACGGTGACCCGGTTGGCCCTTGGCGAGCGGTCACCGCCGGCCCCGCGGCGGCCAATGAAGACGGACGCCGGCGGAGTGGATAGTGCCGCCGGCGGCGGGCCGCGCGCCCAACCCTCGGAGGGCTACATGGTGAGCTTTATCCGCTACCACGAGCGGGGCTTCAATGCGCCGGCGAGCCGCTTCATGCGGGCGATGTGCCACTACTACGAAGTGGAGTTGCACAACTTCGCCCCCAACGCGATCTCGCGGCGGCCACGTTCGTGGGCGTGCGTGAAGGGTACACGGGGATCCCGGTCAATTGGGAGCTGCGGGTACACCTTTTCCGCGCGGAGCTCTTCACGCAGCCCACGACGGAGCGAGGACCCGCCGCGCGGTGCGCGCCGGCGGGATGTCGCTTGCCCCGTGGGGGCAATTCAAGAACGTCTACATCCCCCGCACCATGACGATGAACAACGCCGGTGCGGAGCGGGGATGGTTCTACTTGCGCAACGCCGAGCCGGCCTTCCCCCCCCTACACCGGCCGGGTGTTCAAGGAGAAGCCCGACTCCCGGGGCTACGGGGTGTCCACGCCCCGGCATCGGAGGCGGCGGGGAGTCGGTCTCGGCCGCCTGCCGGCGCCCGCGGCGGCGGGGCCGAACGCGATGGGCGTCCTCGCCTTCCTCCATCACCGGCGGGTCGTGCCCCCGATGGAGAGGCCGCTCTGTATCTTCGAGATGACGGGCGGCCAACCCCGTCGATCTGGCGAGGTCGCGGATGCTCCCGACGCCCCTCGAGCGAGCGTATGCGCTCACCCGGCGCGGAGCGCCGTCGACACCGGGTGCCGATGCCTGCGGACCGGACCCCATGGGACCTCGAGATGCTCCCCACCGGCCCGCTGGTGAGTGTGACTCTTGATTGTGTTTTAGTTCTTGG
The DNA here is from genome assembly GCA_947561735.1 of Cenchrus americanus. Classification (NCBI taxonomy): domain Eukaryota; kingdom Viridiplantae; phylum Streptophyta; class Magnoliopsida; order Poales; family Poaceae; genus Cenchrus; species Cenchrus americanus. Next base: position 263,552,926 of record OX387239.1, read on the forward strand.
TGTTGCTTCGTCCTCCTGACGCGTCCTTGATGCTCCTGTGTGCAGCTGGTGAGCTTTACCGCCTCCAAGTCCGTTCCGCCCACCCCCCGACTCCCGCGCGCTTGGTCGGGTGGCGCGGCGGCCAGCAGCGGGAGCGGCGGCGCGCGTAGGAGGGAGCGCGCGAGACGACATCAAGCGCGCGCGCGACCGGCGGAGCGCGGAGTACGGCGGCGCGAAGAGCCGGGGCTCTCTTCCCGGGGGACCGAGGAGTACTCGTCCTCGGAGGATGACGAAGAGGAAGAGGCCGAGGGGGAGGGCCCCTCGATAGGTGGCGGCCGGCGCCCCCGTCGCCGGAGCCGGCGCCGGCGGGAAGGGTGGCATCGCACGGGGCGGGCGCAACGGCGCCCGCCGCCCGGCAATCGACATCGGGGGCGGCGTGTGCCGCGGAGGTGCGGCCGCGCGCCACGGAGGCGCGCGCCACGGAGGCGCGCGCGGCGGCGCGCGCTTAGCGCGCATCAAGCGTGCTGCGCGCGCGGGGCGAGCGCGCCCGTGCGCGGGGCGGCGTGTCCGCGCGCGCGGCGGCGTCGTCGAGGTGGCGCTACGGCAAGCGTGCCCGCACGCGGGGCGGCGTTCGGCGCGCGCGGCGGCGCCTTCGGGAGGCGCGGCGTCGGGCGTGACCGCGCGCGGGCGGGCGCGCCCACGCGCGCGCGCGCGCGTCGGGGAGGCGCGGCGGCGGCGCGCGTCGGTTGCTCCGGCCTCGTCCGGCGAGGCTTCGAGGAAGAGGAAGCGCGCCTTTTCCTCCTCGAGGTAAGGGGTTCGACCTTATATTTTGGTACGGTTTTCGATGATCGGGCGTTCGACCCTCCGTTCGTGCTGCGCGCAGGTGGTGCCCCTCTGTGCCTCCCCTCGCACCGGCCAAGGTGATGAGGACGGACGCGTCCATCCCCACCCGCGGCGCTCATCGAGGGCGCCACGGGCGGGGGCAAGCACGGCGGCGGCGGGGGCGAGAGCCCGCAAAGCCGGCCGGGGCCTCGAGGCCTCGGCCGGCGGATCAGCCCGCCGCGGCGCGCCGGCCGGTGGTCGGCCGAGGAGCGGCCGGCGCCGGCCATTGTGGGGGGGTGCGGGCCGCGGCGGCGGTCGTAGCGGGGGCGCGGCCGCGCGAGGCCGTCGCTACGGAGGCGCTCGTCCGTGGCGCCGGCCGCGGAGGAGGCGGAGCGGGTGCAACCCATGGTGGCGCCCGTGGTCGGCCGAGGCGCGGCCGGAGGTGGTGGCCGTGGCGCCGCGTCGGCGCCCCGCGGCCACGGAGGCGCGAGGTGGAGGCGCCGGTGGAGGGCGGCGCAAGGGCCGGTGTCCGCCGGCGGCCCCCGGCGGAGGTGGTGGAGGTCTCGGATGACGACTCCCCGCCGCCCGGGTGGGATTAGTGGGGTAGCTTCCCCACACGCTCCCCCGAGCCCCGGAGGGGGGGGCCCTCGTGAGGCGGCACGAGGGGCACATGGTGGCGGGGGGGCCGAGGACATGGTGCGAGGCCTCGTCCTCCCGCGCCGGCCACCCCCGCCCGGGCGGAGGGGGCCGTCGACGATCCCCCCTGCGTTTGCGACGCTCGGGGGGAGCAGGGAGCTTTGGGGGCGAGCTTCGGAGCCACGGCACCATGCTCAACCGCGCGTTGAACGAAGCGGCGCACGTCCATGGCGGCCACCGCATGGCGCGTCTTCCGGGTGGGTCATGGTTGCTTGCTCTTCTTCCATCTCTCGTTTTTGCGTGTTGCCTCCGTGTCGTAGCGCTTGCGGGTCTTGGTTTGTGGGTGCCGGGAGCTCGAGCGCCGCGCCCACGACAAATATGACGCCTTCGGCCGGTGAACGCCGAGGTCCACCGGCCTCCGGGGAGTGGTGCGGCGCTTTCGACGCGCTTGCGACGCCCTCGGGACGGCCGGACGGCCGGGCCGGCGTGCCGGACCATGGCGTGGCACGACGAGCTCCCCGAGAGCTCGGGCGGGGACCCGACCGCGCCGCTCGAGCCTCGAGCGGGTCCGCACGGCCCTCATCGATCGTGATGAGGCTGCGTGGCGGCGCGCGCTCGGACTTGGAGAAGACGCGGACGGCGGCCACCAAGCCGGGAGGCGGAGGTGGCCACCGTCCGCGGCGAGAACCGGGAGCTCCGTGCGTCGCTCGAGGGGCGCGAGCGCGGCCGGCGCCGGGCCGAGGAGCGGGCGCGCGGGCGGGAGCGAGCGGGCCAAGGAGGCCGATGACTTGAAGGCCGCCCTCGACGCCAAGGCCGCGGCTCTCGTCACCGCCGAGGAGCGGCTCCGGCAAGAGCGCACCACCCGCCAAGGGGGCGAGGGGCGGCTCCGGCGAGAGCGAGGCCGCCCTCGTTGATGCCGGACGGCGGAGCAAGAGCGCGTCGCTCGCGAGGCGGCGCGAGGGTCGTTGGCGGAGCGGGACGACAAGCTTTCCAAGGCCGAGGGCGAGGTGATTATGCTCGGCATCACCAACGCCGGCCGAGGAGGCTCTCTCCGGGGAGCAAGGTGAGACCGTCAAGCGCCTCGAGGCGGCGGTCGAGGCCGTGCGCCGCGACTTCGAGACGGAGAGGAAGCAAGTCGAAGGTGAGCAACTTTGTTTGACTCTTGCCTTGTTGGTTTTTCATTTGGGAACTCGCATTCCCTTTTTCGATTTCTTTCTTGCCTTGGCGTTTCCGGGCTTGCGCACCGCCCCGGGGCACGCGGTGAGCGGGCCGAGGCACGCTGCGAGCTTCCTACGACTCCTCCGAGCGGGGCTGCGGGGAGCTGCGTGGTGCGGCCCTCGAAACCCGCCGCGCGCGTGGAGGAGGGCGAAGCGCGGCCGGCGACTCGGCGGCCGGCCGTCTGCGTGCCCTTGCGCGGCCACGTCTCACGAGCGGATGCGGCGGGCGGCGCATCCGGGCGTCGAGGAAGGCCCTCGGAGTGGTGCGGTCCCACTACGAGGTCAACTTCGAGGCGGCGGCGGAGGGCTACGTCGTCCCCGAGGGTGTCGAGGACGAGGTGGCGATGGAGCGTGTGGATGCGCTCGCCGCCGCCGCCGTCGGGTCGCTCGTCGAAGCCTTCGAGGAGTTCCTCTTCCGGACGCCGGCCGCGCCGCCGCTCCTCCCCCCTCGAAAGTAGTTGGGCGCTAGGCCCATTTTAATGTATATCGGTACTGCGGCCTCGTGGCCTTTTGTAAATGAACAAGTTGTTCTTTGGACGCAAACATTCGCCGTAATGAAGTTGTTTGTCTATCACGCTTTTTGTTTCTCCTTCTTCCCGAGTAGATTCTAGTTAGGGGAGTTCGATTTTCGGCGGGGGCCTGCTTGGGTTGGAGGCGAGAGAGAAGGGCCATATCCACGCGGCGTAGGCTATCTCTGGCTCGCACGCTCCTTCCGCTAGGCCGCACGCGCCTGTTCGAATCGTTGCTCGAGGTTGAAGTAGAAAACAAACTTAGCGCGTGTGAGTTATTTCGTTTTTGCGCGAAAAAATGGGACCATTTTGGGGGGGGTGCCCCCCGCGCGTAGCCCCCGAGGGTAACTTGGGTTTCAGGGGAAAGCCGAGTTGCCCTTTTTTTAAGCTTAAAGCTTTTACATAGTTGCAACCGGGCGGGGCGTTGGCCGTGCGGTTTTTACAACGAAAATACTTGGAAATCCTAGCTAAGGGTAGAAGCGACGTAGATGTTGGATGTTCCAAGCGTTGGTGAGCTCTTCACCGTCCTCGTTGGCCGGCTTGTACGTGCGGGCTTGAGTACCTTCACCACGACGTAGGGTCCCTCCCATGGGGGTGACAACTTGTGGCGCCCTCGATTGTCTTGACGAGCCTTAGGACCGGATCCCCTTCGGCGAAATCCCGCCGCCTTATCGTGCGTGCTTGATAGCGTCTTAGGGATTGTTGGTACCTTGCGGAATGCATCGGGGCCACGAGGCGTGCCTCGTTCGGGCGATCCGGCGAGTCCTCGCGGGTTCGGCGGTTGGCCTCTTCGTCGTAGCCTCGAACCTTGGGTGATCCGTATTCTAAGTCCGTGGGGGAGGACGGCCTCCGCGCCGTGGACTAAGAAAAACGGGGTGAACCCGGTGGCTCTGCTCGGGGGTGGTCCTTAGGCTCCACACAACCGGCGGTAGTTCTTGGAGCCATTTTCGTCCAGATTTGTTGAGTTGGTCGAAAATTCTGGGCTTAAGGCCCTGTAGGATCATGCCGTTGGCACGCTCTACTTGGCCGTTGGTACGTGGGTGCGCCACGGTGCCCAATCCACACGGATGTGGAATTTGTCGCGAGAACTCCAAGAACTTCCTGCCCGGTGAACCGTGACCCATTGTACGTGATGATAGAGTTTGGCACTCCAAAGCGGTAGACGATGTCGGTGAAGAATGTTACCGCCTGCTCTTGCTCTTAGATTCGTGATGGGGCGCACCTCCACCCACTTGGAGAACTTGTCGATCGCGACCAACAAGTGGGTGAAGCCCCCCGGTGCCTTCGCGGGGGCCCAACGATGTCCGGTCCCCACACGGCGAATGGCCATGTCACGGGGATGGTTTGCGGGGCATGGGCGGGCAAGTTGGACTTGCGGGCGTAGAAGCGGCACCCTTCGCGGTGCGCACGATTTCGGCCGGCGTCCGCGACCGCGGTAGGCCGATAAAAGCCACGGCGGAACGCGTTGCCGACGAGGGTGCGGGGGCGCGGCGTGGTGGCCACGGATCCCCGCATGGATGTCTCGTAGGATCTCGCGCCCCTCGGGAATGGGTACGCACCGCCGTAGGATGCGGAGGCGGCGCGCTTGTACGGCTCGCCGTCGACGAGGGCAAAAGATTTGGCCATCCCGGCGATGCGCCTAGCCGCGGCCCGGTCCGCGGGGAGTTCCCCCTCGAGCGATCCGGGCGATGTATTTTTTCGCGCCGGTCCTCTCCGGACGGGAGCCGGCTCGATGTCCATTACGTCGGCCTCGTGGGTGCCGTACCCCTCGAGGAGGGGAGAGTACGTACGCCTCGTTCGAGGGGTCCTCATCCATGGGTTCCGCACCCGCCGGATTCGAGGGAGCCCCAGAGGGTTCGTTGTGACTCGAGGGGTAAGGCTCGAAGACGGCCGAGGGGCGAGCGATGTCGCGCGCGAACGTTCGGGGGGGACGGTGATCCGCCGGACGCAATCTTGGCCGGTTCATCCGCCTCCTCGTTGTACCGGCGGGGCACGTGGTTGAGCTCGATGCCGTAGAACTTGTCTTCGAGGGCTCGCACGGCTTTGCGGTAGGCCTCCATCTTGTCGTCGTGGCGGCTCGCGTTCTTCATGACACGATCGATCACGAGCCTGCGAGTCCCCCCGCACGTCAAGGCGTTTGACGCCTAACTCAATGGCGATTTTGAGGCCGCGAGAGGACGGCCTCGTATTCAGGCCATATTGTTAGACGCGGGGAAGTGGAGACGCACCGCGTACCGCATGTGTTCCCCGAGGGGTGACACGAAGAGCGAGCCCGCGCCCGCTCTCGTTTTCATTACCGAGCCGTCGAAGAACGAGAGTCCGGCCTCCGCTTGGATGCGCGGCGGCGGTAGGCTGCGTGTCCGTCCACTCGGCGACGAAATCCGCCAAGATTTGGGATTTGACGGCCTTGCGCGGGGGCGTAGGCGAGCGTCTCGCCCATCGGCTCTACGGACCACTTGGCGATCTGCCCGCGGCGTCGGGGTTGCGGATGATCTCCCCTAGTGGGAAGGAGGAGACCACCGTGGCGGGATGGGCCTCGAAGTAGTGGCGGAGCTTGCGCCGTGCAAGAACTACCGCGTACGGCAACTCCCCGGACACGGGGGTAGCGCGTCTTCGTGTCCGACGGACCTCGGCCGATGTAGTAGACCGGTCGGCCGTATAGGCAAGGCGTGCCCTTCCTCCATGCGCTCCACGACGATCACGGCGGCCGACCACCACGGGTGGTTGCGGCTACGTAGAGCTGCGGGGGTTCGCCATCTTGCGGCGGCGTGAGGATCGGGGCGTGCGTTAGGGACGCCTTCGGCTTGTCGAGCGCATCCCGTGCCTCGGTGGTCCGGAGAAGCGCTCGTGCTTCTTGAGGAGGCGATAGAGGGCGGGCCCTTCTCCCCGAGCCGCGAGATGAAGCGGCTCAAGGCGGCGAGGCACCCCGGCACCTTCGCACCCCTTTGAGGTCCCGGATCGGACCCATTCGTTCGAGGGCCACAACCTTTTCGGGGGTTGGCCTCGATTCCTCGGCGGGAGACAATGTACCCCGGGAGCATGCCTCGCGGCACTCCAAATACACATTTTTCGGGGTTTAACTTGACCCCATTGGCCGTAGGCAGCCGAACGCGACGGCGAGGTCGCCGACCGGTCGTCCGCCTTCTGGTCTTCACGACGATGTCGTCCATGTATGCTTCAACCGTTCGCCCGATGTGATCCCCAAAAAACGTGCTGCATGCGGCCGGGCGGTATGTCGCACCCGCGTTTCGAGGCCAAATGGCATCGTGACGTAGCGAACGTCCCGAACGGTGTGATGAACGAAGTCGCAAACTGGTCGGACTCCTTCATTTTTATTTGGTGGTATCCGGAGTAAGCATCAAGGAAGCAAAGCAATTCACACCCAGCCGTTGAATCAACAATTTGATCAATGCGTGGCAAAGGAAAAGGAACTTTAGGACATGCTTTATTAAGACTAGTGTAGTCTACACACATCCGCCACTTCCCATTCTTTTTCTTTACAAGCACGGGGTTTGCTAGCCACGTTGGGTGGAACACCTCCTTGATGAATCCGGCCTCGAGAAGCTTCCGCGGCTCCACTGCGATTGCCCATCGCCGCTCCTCGTCGAAGCGGCGCGGCCCGCTGCGCACGGCGCGGGCGTTTGGCGGGATGTCAAGGGAGTGCTCGGCGACTTCCCTCGGGATGCACGGCATATCCGAGGGGCTCCACGCGAAGATGTCGGCGTTGGCGCGGAGGAAGTCGACAAGCACCACTTCCTATTTGGGGTCGAGGGTGGAGCCGACCCTCAACGCCTTGCCCTCGGGGGCGAGGAGTCGAGGGGGACCCCCTTGGTACGCTCCGCGGCCTCGAAGGTGCCGGCGTGTTTGGCGGCGGGGGTTGAGGTCGTCGTTGACCATCTTCTCCAACGTGTTCACCAGCGCTTCATCCAGCGCCAGTGCCTCTGCGTGTTCTACGCACTCGACGTCGCAGTCGAATGCGTGCTCGATGGACGAGCCGACGGTGATGACGCCGTTTGGTCCCGGCATCTTCATCTTCAGGTAGGTATAATTGGGGACCGCCATGAATTTGGCGTAACAGGGTCGCCCAAGTATTGCGTGGTAGGCCCCTTTGAACCCCACCACTTCGAAGGTGAGGGTCTCCTTGCGGAAGTTCTTCGGGGTGCCAAACCGGACGCGGGTCGATGCGGCCCGAGGAGCCGGACACCTTGCCGGCGTGATGCCATGGAACGGCTTCGTGCTTTGGGCCGCGAGCTGGTCCAACCCGATCCCCATCAAGCGCAACGTATGCGTGTAGAGGATGTTGAGGCTGCCTCCGTCCATGAGGACCTTCGAGAACCGGGCGTTCCCGATGATGGGGTCAACCACCAGCGGGTGCGGCCGGATTGGGGACGCGGTTCGGGTGGTCCTCCCGGCTGAAGGTGATGGCGTCCTCCGACCAATTGAGGAAGGACGGAGGCGCCCTCTCCGCGGCGAGGACCTCGTGCCGCTCCTTCTTGCGCTGGCGGCTCGACATGTCGATGGTTGGCCCCCCAAAGATGAGGAACACATTTTCGACGGCGGGGAAGCCGCCGGCGTCGCCATAGCCTCCGTCTTTCTTGGCCTCTGCCTCCTTCGCGGCGGCGCGGCCATAGAACTTCTTGAGCATATCGCACTGCTCAAGGGTATGGTGCACTGGGGTCTTGTGGTAGGGACATGTCTTTTTCAGCATGTCGTCGAACACCCGGGCCTCGAGGGGGCCGGTCGAGGGCCCGTCGAGCGGGTCAACGGCGAGGGCCTCGGCGTTGCCGCCGTCGCGCCCTGCTCCCGCGCCTCGCGGCGCGGCCTTCTTCCCCCTTCTTGCCCCGCTTGTCGTTGCGGTGCGGCTCCTTGGACTTGCTGCCCTCCGCGGGCGCGTCCTCCGAGCGCTTGCCCTTCTTGCGCGTCGAAGATCGCCCCCACGGCCTCCTCTCCCGGAGGCGGGGCGGTGGCGATGTCGAACGGCTCGTTGGAGTCGCGGGCGGGGGCTGCGTCCCGGCTCTCGCACGAGGTCCCGGCACGTGGTGCCCTCGAGGAAGGCATGCACGATCTCGGGCTCGCGCCACGGCGGGGAGTTCCGTGCGGCGCTTGGAGAAGCGCCGTATGAAGTCCCGCGGCGACTCGCGGGCTTCGCGTGCGGGGGAGCGCGAGGTCCCGGGGAATTCCCGGGCGCACGTACGTGCCCCGGAAGTTGCCTACAAACGTGCGGACCGGATCATCCCGGTTGTGGATGCGGCTGGCGGGCAAGTGCTCGAGCCATGTCGGGCCGCGTCGCCCGGATGCGGGGGCAAGTTGCGGATGATGACCTCGTCCTTTGGTGGCCCCGCCCGGTGACAAGCTAAGCGGTAGTCGTTGAGCCATACACGGGGTCCGTCTCCCCGTTGTACTTGACGATGGTCGAGGGTTGGCGGAAGCGTTGGGGGAACAACGCCGCGCGGATCTCCCGGTGAACACACGGGTGCCGGGGGGCTCCGGCGTCGGGGAGCGGTCCTCGCCGGCCGTCGTAGCGTCCACCCCGTCGAGGGTGGTAGCCCCTTGCTTTGCTCGTGCGTCGGCCTTGCTGCCGGTGCGCCCGGCATTGATGACGTTTCGGGCGTCGCCATCCGGCGCCTGCGTGCGTCAAGGAGCCGCTCCTTGGCCGGCGTGCGTCCTTGGTCGGCGGGTCGCCCGCCGGTCCCCCCGCGTGCACCGAGGGTTCGCCTCCCGGCGCGGCTTCGTCGTCCCGCGCATCCCCCCGCGTTGGCGGATGCGTGAGGCCGAGCTTTCGGCCTGCCGGACGGCCGCTTGCTCGATGAGAGTTTGCACCTCGCGGTGCGGGTCTCGAGCCTCGGGGGTCGAGGGTGCGGCATGGCCCGCAGCAGCGTCGCGACGGCGATGAGCTTTTGGCTCACCTGCGGGGCGCGTCCGCGTTGTCGATGTTGGGGACGGTGTTGATGCGGTCGCGGACTGTCGGCCCGGCTCCCGTGCGCGTTCGCCGCGTGCGGAGGCCTCCCCCGCCGATTGAGGGCGCGGAGCGATCACCGTTCGGTATTCTTCCGCCGGCTTGGCCTCGAGCTCGCGGGCTTGGGCTAGGCGTGCGTCGGCGTCGGCCCCGGCGGGAGCGCTTGGCCCCGCGGCCGGGCGCGTGGCGATCCCCAGGGCGGGGGTGATTTCCCCGTCTCCGGCGCTCGCCGCGCGGCGGCATTGGCGGGTCGTTGGTGATGACGGCGTAGCACTCCCGCGCGGGGTCGTAACTCCCGGTCTTTGGAGTCGTCGGAGTAGCCGAACCGGTAGTCCGCGGCGTCTAGGAAACGCCGGAACACGGCCGGGTCCGGCACGCCGGAGAAGTCCCCCTCCGCGTACCCGTGGCGGTTGGCGGGTGGTAACGTGTCGACGGAGCCCGGGGACGACTCGTCCCCTGCCGAGGCGCCGGGACCCCTGGTGACGAAGACGTGGCGGTCGGGTGGAACCCTCGCGCATTGTGGTGTTGACGATGGCGTTGTAGGCCGACGTAGCGCCACGCGGCCCGATGGGAATGCGCGGTCCGGAGACCGTGCGCCGTCCCGCCGGGGGTGGTGGCGGTCGTGACGGTGGGCGTGCCGCATTGAGTGGCGGCGCGCTCGGCTGCCGCCGCTCGGACCGCGCCCGGCGCGAGCGGCTGTCCGGAGCGACGGCGGCGTCGTGGCGTCGATGGACCCGCGGCATCCGTGCTGCGGGCGCCTGCCGCGGAGTCGTGCGTGCGGCGGGGGCACGAGCGAACCCGGCACCGGCGCCGCGCGCGGAGCTCCTCACGATTGGTGAGGCGCATGAGATAGCCGTTCTCCGTGGCCCGAAAGTTCGGGTCCCGAGCGATTTCGAACCCGGTGGGAGGGGGTCCGAGCTACCCATGCGATAGCGTGTAGCACGGTACTCGGTGCGGATCACCATGGAGGGAATTGACGAAATGACCTTAGGCGCTCGCTTGCCCCACGGTGGGCGCCAGCGCTCGGTGCGGAATGTGGTCCCGACACTAACCGGTAGAAAGCGTCGAGGTCTATCCCTTAATGGTCGATGCTAAGTAACAAGAGACACGGGGTTTTTATCCTGGTTCCCGGCCAAGGGGGCCGTACGTCCGGCGGTGGCGTGCTCGAGGCACTATATTACTTAGCACCGGGGTGCTCCGTAGTGGGGCGGCTACAAGCAAGGCGGGAGAGGAAGCGTGGCTTCCAAGTCCCCGGCTAAAGATGTTGTGGGAGAATTGGAGAATGAGTACGTGGTGCGTGAAGGGTTCTCGTTGTCTGTTGTCTTGCGTCCCCTGCGGGCCGGGAGTTTGCTCCCCCTTTTATAGATCAAGGGGGAGGCGGATTACATGCGCGCCGCGCGCTGTCTAGCTACGTGGGGAAGTGCGACGTGCTATGCCGTAGAGTGGGCGGCCGTCGGGCGATCCTTGCGGCGATACGGTCATCATGACCTAACTTGTACCCGAATAGTGGCGGTTCGAGGGTAGGAGGGCGGCGGGTGGCGGTGATGTCCTCCGATAGGCTCGAGGGAGGTGCGACACGGGCACGTACGGAGTACAGGAGTAGGCAGAACGGCGTTCCTTCCCGACGCGCTTCACGGTCTTCGGAGTTGTTGCTACGGTGCTAGGCGTGCTCCCCGCACGCGCGGGTACGGCGGCCACGCCGTTACGGTGGCGGGGATGGCGATCCACCGGCCTAGCGCCTCCACCTAACCTGTAGGGTCACAAGAAAGTGAATCGAGGGTGAAGCCGGCCCCCTTTCGAGGGCTCGGCGCGTCGGCCGTCTTCGGAGCGGGCGCACGGTGTCACGGGAGCGACACCGGCCGCGGCCGCACGATCCCTTCCCACGGTGGCGGGGATGGGCTCCTCCCCGGGGAGTTGGTGCGGCGGCACCGGGGTACGAGCCCCGGGCGCATGATGGCGCCGGTCCCGCCGGTGTCGGGCGTTAAATGCCCGTGTACGGGGGCCGGCGCACGCGTGAGGGGCGCCCTCGAGCGTGGCGGACCCCGGCCGAGGGCGGGATGTACCCTCGGGCGAGGCGGAGCCCCGCTCGAGGGGGAGCGAGCCCTCGAGCGAGGCGGAGCCCACCCGCGGGAAGCGCTACCCCTCGAACGGGGCGAAGCCCGCCCGAGGGGGGCGCGCGTCCTCGAGCGAGGCGGAGCCTTAGTCGAGGGAATCTCTAAGAGGGCCGCCTTGGTGGGCCGTCGGGGTCCTCGTGGCATGGGCCGTGTCTGCATGGTTAGGCACCTGCATGGTTAGGCTTAGCGTGTTTTGGTTTCGTTGCGGGTTTAAGTGAGGTATCCCCCATTGTTTAAGGGGACCCCTAGGGTCGTCCCCCGACGGTAGCCCCCGAGCATCTGTGGGTTTGCCATTGAGGCTCCCGCGGTCTTGGGAACCTGCGATAGGACGTTCTTCCCTCCTTGTTTTGCGAACGCTTTCCGTGGGGCCGCGTCGGCGGACTCCGCGGTCTAACCCCGAAGCCCTGCAGGAGCGTAGATGCTCCTGCAGGGGTTTAACCGCGTGAACTGGTCAGAGGGCGTGGCGCATGTTTCGACCGGCATCGGCGATATCTCAGCCGGCCTCGGTGGCGCACGCGCTGCTGGCGCTGTCTTCGGTGGGTGCAATTTCAAGGAGGTGTAGCCGTGCGTCAAGCCCCCGAGCCTGGGCCCGTTCGAGGCGATCGGGTAGAGCTTTATGACTTGTTTTTTAACGCGCCCTCGCCGTCCCTTCGCGGGACGGAGGGTGAGGTTTCCGCAACTCCCATCGAGCGGGTCGCGAATTGCGGATTCCTCATCGAGCTGCTAGCGGGTGGTTCAAGTGGACGCCCATGCCCCGTTCGATAAGGGTAGGCTGCGCGGTCCGGAGACGCGTCCATGGAAGCGCTTGCATGGGTTTGCTAGGTGGGGCTCGGTCCCGTTCGCTAGGGACCGAGGGCGCGGAAGCTCTCCCTCGGTGGGATCCCCCGACTAGCGCCCTCGGCCGGCTCTCGAACACGACATGTGGGGCACCCTCGAGCCGACGGGCTCGAGGAACGGCTCGAATGCGCGTGCCCTCGTCGTCCCTAACTCGCGATGCGAGGCGCTGTTCAAACCCGTCGAGGGTCAGGCTTCGAACCTCTGATCAGTAGGGCCATGCGGGGTGGCGCCTGGGCGGCCCCGTCTTTTGCGTCTGCGACCGTCGAGGGGTCTGGGCGAGCCAGCCCTCGAGGCGCTGGTTGGTAGCACAGTGCGGCATGGGTGTCCGTGGTGCCCCTTTACTTCAAGCGAGGTCCCGGCGGCCTTCTCACGCATGTGCCCCTTTTTTTAGAAGGTTGACACCGTCTCGAGCCGGGGGCTCGTGCCGCTCGGGGGTTTTGCGCGGCATGGGCACCCGCGGTGCCCCTTTACTTCAAGCAGGCCCCGGGCAGCCTTCTCGCGTCGATGTCCCATCGAGGGGGGCATTTCCCGTCTCGAGCCGGGGGCTCGTGCCGCTCGAGGGTTTTGTGCGGCATGGGCACCGCGGTGCACCTTTACTTCAAGCGGGGCCCCGGGCGGCCTTCTCGCGTCGATGTCCCATCGAGGGTCGTTACCGTCTCGAGCCAAGGGCTCGTGCCGCTCGAGGGTTTTGCGCGGCATGGGCGCCCGCGGTGCACCTTTACTTCAAGCGGGGCCCGGGCGGCCTTCTCGCGTCGATGTCCCATCGAGGGCCGTTACCATCTCGAGCCGGGGGCTCGTGCCGCTCGGGGGTTTTGCGCGGCATGGGCACCGCGGTGCACCTTTACTTCAAGCGAGGCCCGGGCAGCCTTCTCGCGTCGATGTCCCATCGAGGGCCGTTACGCGTCTCGAGCCGGGGGCTCGTGCCGCTCGAGGGTTTTGCGCGGCATGGGCACCGCGGTGCTCTTTACTTCAAGCAGGCCCCGGGCAGCCCTCTCACGCCGATATCCCATCGAGGGCTGTTTCTGTCTCGAGCCGGGGGCTCGTCCCGCTCGAGGGTTCTCCTTGCTTGGCAAGGGACCGGGTCACTAAATGCCTCGCAGTCGAGGCTGCGGTTTTTTGCAGCGCGGGCGCGCCTTTTTAGGCGCTACGGCCACGCGCGCGCGCGTAGTGGGCGGCGTGGCAGGCGGACGTGACCACTCGCCTCGGCCCTTGCGGGTCTCCGCCGTGATGATGGCCCGTCGTGCGGTGATGTGGCCGCCGCGGTCGCGGTGGGGCCCATCCGTCGGCGTGAGGAAAAGATTCCTGCCGGTTAATGCGCGCGGGACATCCGCCCGGAGAGCTCGCCCGCGGCTTATAAATGCGAGGGGAGAGGGAGACGGCGGTTTTTTACCTTAGCTCCTCACCATTTCAGCCCCCTGCGCCTTCGTGTTCGCCTCGCTCTTGTCACCGCGCGCGTCGCCATTAGAGCTCATCTTCCGTTTTTCGTCCTCCGCTCTCGCATTCCTTCGTCCTTCCTCATGGCGCCGCCTCAGCCTCTCACGATCCTGGAGCCGTACGCCTGGGAGAGGTCGACGGTGACCCGGCTGGCCCTTGGCGAGCTGGTCGCCGCCGGCCGGCCACGGCGGCCAATGAAGACGGACGCCGGCGGAGTGGATAGTGCCACCGGCGGCGGACCGCGCGCCCAACCCTCCGGAGGGCTACGTGGTGAGCTTTATCCGCTACCACGAGCGGGGCTTCAACGCGCCGGCGAGCCGCTTCATGCGGGCGATGTGCCACTACTACGAAGTAGAGTTGCACAACTTCGCCCCCAACGCGATCTCGCAGGCGGCCACGTTCGTGGGCGTCTGTGAAGGGTACCTGGGGATCCCAGTCAATTGGGAGCTCTGGGTACACCTTTTCCGCGCGAGCTCTTCACGCGGCCCACGACGGAGCCGAGGGACCCGCCGCGCGGTGCGCGCCGGCGGGATGTCGCTTGCCTCGCGGGGGCAATTCAAGAACGTCTACATCCCCCTGCACCATGACGATGAACAACGCCGGGCCGGGGAGCGGGGATGGTTCTCTGCGCAACGCCGAGCCCGGCCTTCCCCCCTACACCGGCCGGGTGTTCAAGGAGAAGCCCGACTCCGGGGCTACGGGGTGTCCACGCCCCGGCATCGGAGGCGGCGAGGAGTCGGTCTGGCCGCCTGCGGCGCACAGCGGCGGCGGCGGGGCCGAACGCGATGGGCGTCCTCGCCTTCCTCCATCACCGGCGGGTCGTGCCCACGATGGAGAGGCCGCTCTATATCTTCGAGATGACGAGAGGCGGCCAACCCCGTCGATACGGCGAGGTCGCGGATGCTCCCGCCGACATTGATGGGTCAACAAGGAGTCAAGGGTTTTTGAGTGGGGTTTTGACCAAGGTGGGCTATGGTTGACCAAAAGGTGTCATTAGGGACCGTCGGTGATGTTTACGAGATGATGGCCCGGGTTGACCATCGTTTGACCAAAGTCAACACGAGTTGACCGGATCATTAGGATTAATTAACCCGGCGGAAACCTCGGGCGTCACGGCCTACCCCCTTAAACAGAATCTCGTCCCGAGATTCGACAATCAGAGTAGAGCACACTTTCTAACAAGATAAGGGTTACAAGATGGAAATATGGACTCGCTTACATTTCTAGGTAGCGAGAATTCATATAGAGCAAAAGATACACGGTGCTCTCTTCACTGCTTCATCACAGTTCATGAGGAAGAGGACGATGGATATGTACATGGAAAACTAAAAGAAGACAAACTCTGCCGACGATGCAGAGGTACATCGCTACAAGCGTCCAACGGAGGGGCTCGAACATCTCCACGAGCTGAGGCATGGTTAACGATGTAGTTGGGGTTCTTCCTTCTGTCTTCTCCGAGCTTCTTCTGGAGATTGTGAGAAAGACGGCTAACAGCTTGCTTGGCGAGTGTGCGGAGCAATTTTCGACAGAGATGCACTAGTAGCGGTTTGGCCCAAAACTAGCCGGAGGGAAAATAAGAGTGGCGAAACTGTTGAGCTCGAAAGCAGGCGAGACTTGGCAATGGCGACACCGCGGAAGGGTTTCTCCTTTATATAGCCCAACGGAACGCAACGGTCATCCCAACCGACTGAGGTGGGGACTAGCGGAGCGATCCGGCGGTTGCCACACGGGGCTCGATATCGGTCGGCCCGTGAGGTCTCGACGACGTGATCGTGGTCGCGGGAAAAGAGATGGCAGGGCGACGCTACGGCGTCGTACCATCGTGGCACTGAAACGAATGGGGTCCAACGGTCCGAAGATCTGACCGTGATTTCTCAAGAAATCTTTGATCCTACTCCTTCAACTTATCCGGTTGATCGATGTGAATCTTGGGGATTTCGGTGGGACGACTAAGTTGAGAAAGAGATGATTACCTTAAAGATTTCTATGAATAAAGGGAAGGCTAGTAAACAAATGTGTCATTACATTTGCTCACCAAGATCTCTGGGTTTAGTTCTTAAAGCAACTAAAAAGTGAGGATGGAGTAAGCTTTCCATCGTCAAAAGTAAACAGTACGAAGGCATGTTCTCGGATAGAAAGGTTACCCGTGAAGTTAAGCTGACCTTGCTTCACTTGAACTATGGGCTTCTTGTCACGATTTCCCTTAGCCACTCCGGGGTTCGGAACCTGTTGCTCGGTCTTGATCCTCTTAGGGTTTGGGCACTCATTGGCATAATGCCCGGGTTGCCTACAATTGTAGCAAACACGGGGTTGAGATTCCTTTGGCTTGAATACTTGTGGCTGAGCCTGGCAGTACTGAAAATTTCCCGAAGGCTTATGCTGAGATGAAGTCATTCTCCAATGGCCTGATGCGGATGATCGGGACGAACCATGCGCATTCTTCTTGACGAAATGAAATTTCTTGCCCAATCCAATTCCCGAAGCAAATTCATTATGCCTCTTCTTCTCCTTCTGTACCTTCATCATGGCATCCTCTTGTTAGATAGCTTTGTTCACTAACTCCTGATAACTGTTTGGCTCTAATAGGTTTAGTCTTTCATACAATTCGCTCATGCGACCATCACGGAAACGTTCCATCTTTTTGGCATCGGTGCCCACGTGATGTTCTCCATACTGGCAAAGGATGTTAAACTTCTGTGCATACTGGTACAGGTGTCATCACCTTGCTTAAGAGCAAGCAACTCTTTCATTTTTCTAACCATGAGTCCTTTTGGTATGTGGTGGTACTTGAAAGCTCTCTTGAATTCCGTCCAAGTAACTTCATGTCCAGCGGGTTGCATGATCTTAAAGTGCTCCCACCACATTAAGGCTTCTCCACGAAGCTGCAAGGCTGCAAATCTAGCCTTGTGCTCCTCGGAACAAGGTAGGACAAATGCAGATAATTTGGCCTCAATGGCCCTAACCCATGCATCAGCATCAAGGGGTTCTTCTGCTTTGGTGAAAGTTGGGGGCTTCATTCCGATAAACTGGGAATAGGTGGTAACCATTTGTGGTCCATCATGATTAGCTCCCATTGGAGGTCTCTGGTGCATCTGTTGCGTGATTTGCTGTTGCATCTGCAAAATCTTGGGCAACACTTCAGTCTGGGCGGCCATGAAAGTCTCCACCGGTGTCATAGGTGGCGGCGGTGGTAGATCACCATTACCCAATGCGTCAAAACCGTTGGGGGTGCTACGTGTCGATCCGACCATCTAAAAATTTGAGCTCTCATTAAACACATATTCGTAAGCTTGCTCATATAAATTAACAAGTAGGATATGTACGACGAAAACTCATTCAAGGCAAACTTTCGGAATCGGATAACACGACGGTCATAAGCATAAAGTTCATAAATCCTTGCTTACACACCGAAAAATTCTCATTTTTGGTCAGTGGATGTATGATTTCATGCGCTCCGATGTTGGTATTCGACTTCGAGTCAATTTCCAACATTAACATGCCCAAAAATTTCGTACCGAGATTCTGCCTAGTTGTTCTCACAGGAGGCCGAGGTGTACGTAAATTACTATAACTCTCGGTACGCACATGCAACATGATAACCGTCAGTGAGCAAGATTCCCACAACTTTTAACATAAGTTGATATCCAACACACGGTCCACAATTGATCACAAGCATTGTCATTACAAGATCCATTCTTACAACACATTACTTCATTGAAAGCGTAGCCAACATCAACTAGATAACACTCTAGCCTAAGTTCCCTTAAGGTGAAGCGGGTCCAGTCTCCACTCCAGATTCTCCTTGGATCTCCTCGGGATCTTCTTCCTCTTCTGGATTAGGAGGTGGAGCTACTACAGCTTCTAGTTGATTCTCTAAATCAAGCATATATTGGTCATTATGCTGCAACAAGAAGTTCTGTTCATGAATGACTTCGCTCAATTCTTGTATTGTTGTTTTATCCTTCCTTCCTTTCTTCTTAAGACGGGCTATCGTTGCTCGAGCTTCCTTCAACTCTTGGGCGATAGCTCCTGCACCATTAACTTGTTGTCTATAAATTTAGTGCCTATAGAACATGCTTTCTCCAACCATCGCTTGATAGAGGTCCAACATAGCTTTGGAGAAACGGAATGAGGTGTCAAGTTCAGGACTATAGTGAGGATTGCCCTGAGCGGAGAGAAAAGCTTCGCGTTCGATCCCATGCCCGGGGTGCTGCTTAGGCAATGGAATCACCTTAGCTGCAGTACTAGCTACCAAATCGGCATGCTTCTCACAAAAAGTTGTGAGTGCTTCCAACGCAGCCTTTTGCACGGTACCAGCCAATTTCCACCCTTGTCCCTTCACCTCCCACTCTTCCGAAGTAGGATGTGTCGGGCACACGGGGATCTTTACATTCACTTCCCAACGAAGCAGTTGGCCTGAGGTCATGAGCTCACGTGCCGAGTACTCGGGATACACTGTGTACCCAACGTCCTTTAGGGTGTCCCACAAAAGAGCAGGAAAATCACCCTCCTCGAGGCAGTTCAAGTGAGTCCATGCCTGCACGTCAACGTTCATGGATCCGGAGGCAGACATCTGGAATAAGTGGCAAACGTCAGAACCAGAGGCGAACACGTGCACAAAGTTAAGTTATCACGGCTTATAAAGGAATGTTGCCTACACAGACCACTACTAAGGTTTCCAACTTCCATAAGATTTCAAAGAGTAAAAAGGGTAGTTGGGTTATCCATTTGGCGAAATTTAGGGCAGCCATTAGCACAAGGTGCAAGATACGCCGGAACTCGAAATGAGTACGCATAAAATGATGGCGTAAAGTTCGAGGGTTGTGAATCAAAAATTCATAACTCAGAACCTATGACCCCAAAAATTACCAATTCTTGGTAGCAACTCAGTGACTTATATATGCACACTTTTGTATTCAATGGTAGGGCTAGATTGGATTGGAACATGATCGAAAAATTTCTTTTGCAGAAGGGTGCTGTTCTGAAAAACAGCAGAACAGAGACTCACTAAACTGAGCATAACTCTCTGTAGAAAATTTCTAAAATCCTGAAAAATTCACAGTGGATGCTCAACTTGATAGGAAACAACTTTCCTAAAGGATGTATAGTCAGATTCTCTACAGATTTGGCTATAAAAATTGAGAAATGACAGAGACAGAATCTGTCAGAATTTTCCGAAATTCAAAAGAGAGGAAAACCTTATCTAAGATCAAGCAATCTCACTAGAAAAATTTCTCCAACCAAGTAAGGATAAATTTTATGTTCATCAAGATTTTAATCATGCATGCACGCGCCTTAAACGACCTTCCAACTAGATCCAAAAGACGTAGTTAGTGCCGGTGGCAGGCCTTTAATCGACTCTCCTTATAATAACTAGTCGGATCTATTCGATTCGCACTTAACGACTTACGATCGTTGTTAGTGTACCTGCAGAAAACGAACCTTTCGTGCCAGCACGTCACGAAAGCGTCCACATACAGTAACGTTCACTTATAGAAACGGTATCCATGCGTCAAGCCGCTGCATGGACAACATCCAACCTCGGACACCCTCCGTTTGAATGGAGTGTATCCTTGCCTCGCATGATCGACATGCGGAATGCACACGTATGAGACACGTGGCGACACCACAACTCATGTCTAGACGCGAAGATGGGATCCATGGAAGGGATCACTCCATCAACCCTCGCAATTCCCGTGATGCGGAACAACACACGTATTAAACACGTGGCTCATCTAGTTTGGTTGTCCAATAAAGTAAGTCTGACATAAAATAAAGTGCTGGAAGTTAGCAAGATAAACCATAGATTCTTATGCCACCTTAAAGAACCCAAAATTTCCCTGTAGGGCCTCTCGATCTAGATCATTCCTTAACGATCCAACGAATTTTTTAAAAAAAAATCCAATCAATCTTGGCAAGTTTTATTGTAAATCATGTAATTAATATTAATCTAATCATTCCGATGCATTCGGTCGCTCTGATACCAGCTGTGACAACCCCACCCGAGATAATTCCGTACTATCGCCTAAACCACTCCATTTGGTCATCAAGCGACAATAAAGAAGCATCCCGTTGAGTGTTGCCGGGTTTACACCTGGTAAATCACTTGAAAACACAGAGAGGATCGAACGTATGCATTAAACTCCCACAAAGGAGAGTCCAGAGTGCCTTACACATTAATACTAATCTCCTTGTAGGGTCCAAATATTACAAACCGTTATTTCTGACATAAACGTAAATCATTCGGAGTTTTATTGAAACAGTAGAAGTACTAATAACGTTACGTTATGACATCACCAGAGGCCATCTGTGATGCCATTACTCAGCGTCCTCATCCACCCATTCCAGCTCCCAGCCGGGTGGAATCTCACCAGGCCAAACAACTTCACCTGAAAACAACAATTTAAACAAGGCTGAGTATACTAATACTCAGCAAGACTTACCCGTCAAAAGTTACCTTTAGACATGCAGGGCTTTTGGCTGGTGGATTTGTTTTGCCAAAAAGCAACTGTGATCATGGATCCTTACTTTCAATATTTTAGCTCAATTTCTAGTGAAATTATCGTTACTATGATGAGCAACTAATGCAATCAATGATTGTGCAATACAATTACTTCACGCAGAAGATTTCACATAGTTCCATTATTAAGGGATATCATGGCCAGCTGATTAAGCGATCTCGGATAACGGTGAGAGGGCGACAATCGATTGATTCATAACCCTTGCAAGGTAAACCTAAACACACGGAGCGGTGCCCCACAGAGCTGACACCGACCAAACGGTTCCCAAAAATCCTCGGGTTGGGATGATAGCCTACGATCCTGGGTACAAGGCTATCTGGAATGCCCCACTTAGTACATCCAGCCTCACCCATGTACCCTCCTCCCAGTTTCAAGCCGGGCAGGAGACGAATCGAGATTAGTAGTAGTAAAATCCCGTACCGTCTCATTAAGGTACTAGGCTTACCGGTCCCATTCCCGACAAGTGCTTAGTACATTCAAAAGCTTAGCCCACGAAGCCACTGGACCGAAGCCCAAATCCCATGCTCTTACCACATGAGCAATTCATTAATTCATATGGGGGTACCATAAAGGAAATCCTATTCTCGCGAGTGACGAACATCACTCGACTTTTACCGGGTCCTTAGAGCATAGCATCTACGACCTAGCATACTAGTAAAGAACATAGGCACCTAGGGATCATGCATCTAGGGTTTCATCCAATTCCTGAACGTAAATGCACATAGGATAACATAGATAGTTGCATAAATTTAAATAAAACATGGGTTGATGATAAAACCGGGGCTTGCCTTCGTTAGCACAAGCAGTTAGACAATCTTCCGGACTTTGGCCCGGGTCTTGCTCTATGGCGACGTAGTGCATGCCTCCTCCAGCTCCCTCGTTCGCGTCCTCTGACACGAGCGTGTAAATACCATCGGGATCTTCTACACGGAGGATGCAATGCAAAACTTGAGTGACAAATTGGATTGAATTTGTTTCAAACAACTTATGACAACATGGGGTGCACGTTTGAACACATTCACCTAGATAATAATACATTCAGCATACTCTTCCTATAAAGAGACAAAATGCAATGCTTTCTCATCTAGACTTTCCAATAGTGACTGTGTACATATAGATATATAGATAAATTAATGTAATTCACATAACAAACAGTAGCAACAGCTACAAGTGGCATAGGGTTGGTCATATTCACCTTAAGAAAAGCATTTAAACATTCCTTCTTTTTAGGATAATCAAAAGGCCTATTTAGCCTTTCCTTTAATATGATTGTGTGCACATCTACTAATGAATATTTAATTTTGAATACAACCAGCAAGGAAATTTACTTTTGATACCACCATTTTACTTTCTTAGCTCATCCCTTAGCTTATACATAAAGGATGCATTTTCCTATTTTTCCCTTTACTAGATTAATCGGATTTGCACTCTTTTAATCAATTAGAAACACATCAAACTGTTCCAGCAGTACCTACTGGTTCTAATGACCAGGAAGGCTCTGTTGGACAACAAGTAAAAGGGTTTTGCACCACTGATTATAATACACAAAAATTAAAGGCATCACTAGCTAGCAATTAGAGGATTTAAGCATATGAAAATAAATATAATAGAATTGAGTTCAAACTTTCTCCTATACATGCTTTGGTCCAAAAACAAGCTTAAATAACTAACAAACACACATATAGCTTTTATGAAACATGCTACACATATTTATGATTAAAAACAAGCATAATTGAGGAAATAATATTTCTGACAGGGATAAAATCATGGTAAATTCACCAAGGATACATTTTGATATAAAATGACAGCATCCAGAAGTTGGGCTCAATAATAATTATATTTGGAGCTACAAAAATCATCTAGTCAGATTTATCAGTTTCACAAAATGATTTTTATAAAAAGATTTATTCAGCAACTTTGTGCAATTTTTAGCACAGAACCTAGACATGCTAGTTCCCAAAACATATCCAAGATCTAGCTCAAGATCTTGTGTGGATTTTGCAGAATCACAGATCTAGGTCTTTTACATTTCTATTTTTCAAGCAAAAACTATAGCTCAAAAGTATATAGAGAAAGTTGTAGTTTTTGTTACACTGAGAACAAAAAAATTGGGTTTGTTATTTTTAGATTTTTCTACAATTTTTACTCGATTTTACAAGTTGCAGCCATACCACACAAAGAGGATAGAATTTTATGCATTTAGGTCCCTGGAAATTTTAAACTCTTCACAACCATACCCTCGATTCCTCACCCTTGCTCCCGGCGGCGAAGGTGAGCTCGCCGGCGGCGAGGTGAGGCGCGACAGGCAAACAAGCGAGGGGGATAAGCAATGGGGCTCACCCTCTTCCGATTGGCGGCGGTGGTTTGACCGGTGGTGTCGCCGGCGAGCGGCGGCGGCGGACCGGTGGTGGCGCGGCCGCGGGCACTCGAATTCCGGCGAGGACAGGGGCGGAACTGGTCAACGTGTGGCACGGGCAGCTTCACTGGGACCTAGGGAATGTGCTGAGACGGTTGGTTGCCTCGGGGATCGCGCGGGGAGCGGAGCTCGTCGATGGCTGCCCGGCGGGGGCCGCAGGGACACTGGCTCCGGTGAGCCGGCGGCTCGAGCAGGACAACAAGCGAGTGCAGGGCTACAGGGGGTCCTAGTGGAGTGAGGAGCAGCACATGTTTGCGAAGAAAAGCAGGCGGGGGTGGAGTTCACCGTGAGGGCTCCTATGGCGGACGACGGCGGCTCGGTGCTCGCGCGAGGGGAAGACCGGCCGGCTTTATAGCTCAACTCGAGGCGGTTGAGGCGATGGCTTGGGCACCAAGTTGAGGCTAGTCCAGGTATGGGCCGCGGCATGGCTGGAGTACGACGGACGGGGCGGCGACGGGCGTGCGACCGTCGGCCAATGACGGCGCGTGGGCGGCGCGGCGTGGCCGGTGTGCAGGCAGCACGTGCCACCGTCCGGGGGACCCACACGCGCCGTGTACAGGGACTAGGACGTGGTGTTCGACCCAACGGGCGCAGGCCTGCCTCGGCGTTTGTGTACGGTGGCCTTGCGGCATGCCGACGCGGCCGGGCGTGGCCTTATGCGCGACGTCGTGCGCGCAGGCGCTCTGCCTGTTTTGCATTTCAGCATAGCCCTGTTTGACCACCTATTACTCAAAATTCTTCAACATAAGTGGACCGAGTGATCAACAGCAAAGTTGTAGATCTCCTAATCCTCTACCACTTTTACAAAGGGTGTATAGTCTTTTTCTCAATAATTTTTGCACAAATTGGATGCCAAGATGCAGAATTTCTCGGCTCCAGTGAACAGTGACAGCAGACGTTGACTTTGAATTTTCACCAATTTGCACTTCAAACCAGCAATGCCACTCAACATGAAAGTTGTGTCCCTCAACAAAACACACAACTTTTGTATTGGGAGAATTTGAAGTGTTTAGGTGAAATTTGGAGAACGTGGCAAAAGTTCCGACTGACATTGATGGGTCAACAAGGAGTCAAGGGTTTTTGAGTGGGGTTTTGACCAAGGTGGGCTATGGTTGACCAAAAGGTGTCATTAGGGATTGTCGGTGATGTTTACGAGATGATGTCCCAGGTTGACCGTCGTTTGACCAAAGTCAACACAGTTGACCGGATCATTAGGGTTAATTAACCCGTCGAAAACTGGGGCGTCACAGCTGTTATTTCCTTTTTTTGGTTGCCTTATTTTTGTATATTCTCAGAACTGATTCAATTGTTAACGCGTGGATAAGAAACACACATGAGAGATAATTTCAATTTGTACCCATGATGAAGTGCTAACTGAAAACGTGCCATCCCTTTTTTTCCCCATGAGAAATTTCTTTCATGTCGAACAACATCACAAGTGATCGGGCATATTGTTACAAACTAAAGACTTTACCCGTTCTTGTGTATTGTTTTCTGTTACTTGTTTTTGCTTGAAATTTGTCCTCATTATTGCTTCAATTCTTACTGCCTGTGTATCAAAACTAAGAGCTTTTCAATTTACACCATGTTTGTGGTATGAAGTACATATTCTAGAAGGATCAACTACTTCTGTCAATCTCTTCTTCTCCCTGAGAATACATCACTACTTTCCTGAGAGATCAAGGTATTCAGGAGTACACCCTATGTGGGCGGTGTTCTTTCTGTCATACTTGCATTTTTGTTTGATATTCTATTTTCGTCTCATCCTCGTTGACACTCCCTAGTGGGGTGTCTTGTCCTGTTATTTAGCCTCCTCTTTTTTTCATGGGTGTGTTTTTAGCTTTTTTTAAGTGTGCTGGCAGAGAGACGGACTAGTGAAAGACGTCTGACATTGTCCATTAAAAGGACGTATCCAGCGTCGTAGGCTTCCGCACTATGCGGGTCCTCCCCCGCACTATGTGGGTCCTGGGGGAGGTTATTAGTGGAGGTCTTTCCTACACCTCGTGCAATGTGTGGAGGCCACCGCTCGAGTCTGTGACATCTCATATTTTTCCCTTTAGTTTCCTTCTTTATGTGTTATCACTTTCATTTTTTACAAATCATTTTTAACTATATACACCCTCTCTTTCATAATACTCGTAGCAAAAGAAATGTATTTTTAAAAATGAAAACGACAAATATTATAAAGAAATGTCAAAACGACAAGTTGGTCCCTTATTGGGCCGAACAAGCGAGTTCATTTATTCGGCCCTTTCAGCGGCCAAGAGCAGCCGCGAGAAGCACTCTCAAATGTTTCTGAAAAAATGATGACCCTCAGAAATTCTAGTTTCCAAAATATATTTAAAAATTTGTATTTCACATTGGTTGGGGTGTGCCGGGCTCGGCCGGTAGTGCAACGCCCGAGCGACGCTCGAGAGCCCCAGTGGCAAGCCACTGTGGTGGGCCCTCCCCCACAAAAAATAAATTTAATATCGAAGTGGGCACATTGCCCACATATCAGATATTAAACTGATAAGAACAGATACTACACTTGATCTTAGCCAAAAGGCCGAGAAAGGTATGAGTTGGGTAGGTGCCCTGGGTCTGATTTTATAGCCCTCGTCCGGCTCAGCTCCCTCCGGCGCCCCGAGGTGGGACTAAACTGGAGCGCAGCAGGGCACAGCGCGTCGCTAGCAACTCGGTTCGGTTGCTTGGCCTCCAATTTGATGGAGCGTTACGGCCCAGGTTTGTATTCTGGTCTGCATGTTACGGCCCAGGGAATGTTAGCTGGTCGGTCTGCCATTGTTTATTTTGGACATGATGCACACGTCTCTCAAAAAAAACACTGATGGATGATGCACACGCCTTACCTTGTCATTAATAGTTGGTGACTAGGAAATCGACTGAACATCCGGTTTTATCAACAACATAAAAAAGGAAATCGATGGAACATCCTGATGCAGTGTGAAAATAAATGAATTCGGCATGACGCTTCAACCTTTTTAAAAAATAAAAAAATGTAACAATTGTGTTCATATGATGATAAACATCCCCTTCTATTAACCCAAGGGCAATGGGAGTGTCTTGAGAGTAAAACAATGCAGGATAATGTTTTCATGCCGTATGATGGCATGACCGCTTGTTTGTGCACCAAGCCTGTATTATTGCCTTGGAATTTTCTCCTCTCGTACTTACTAATCTTTCCTCAGCACCTCAACTTCACGGGACCACATTCTATTCCTTTCATTCTGGTCTTGTGGGGATGGAGGGTTTACTACAAACACAAAGGAAACTAAACTCAAAGAACAATCACTGTTACTAGGCGAAATCATGAAGTCAAAGGGGGGTTGGGGGTACCAACTAATTAGTACATGAGCAGCACTGAAAAGCCACGTCTCAAAGGTTCGCGGATATACTTATTAGGAATCAATGTGGAAAACTACTTCTACCAAACTATCTACCAGAGAATTCGATAAGTGGGGAGAAAAATAATTATAATTGGCATTTCTGCATGTTTATTTGTAACTGAGGAAGGGCAAAGAACTGTTCAGCTACTGTCTCATACCATGCTGTATTAGGTGCGTTGCAGAACTACTGTAGAGTGTGCTTTGCCCAAGGACAAAGTTGATGTATTTCACTGGAGAAGTACTGACGAAATTGAAGAATCCTATCAGGCAACTGGAGCTGGTACCCCGCTGCATGCTTCAGAAGAACCCTCAGGACCCAACAGAGAGGACGGAAGAAAAATCAATGGTTGGGCGTGTGTCAATTGCAGCATGGTCCAGGGGCAACTTGGAATCGAATGAGCAACTGGGCAGTCACTGGGTTACTGTCAGTCTACAATGGACACTGAATGGAGTCCTAAGAGGAGGTATCACCGAGAAGATAAGCATATGCAATCTGCAGAACCAGTCAAGGAGGGACATGATCCATTAGCTCTGTTGGAGTTGGAGGAATGGTCCAGAGGAAGAAATGGTTTGAAAATGAATGGTTTCATGAGATTAAAGGTAATGTTGGTCAAGGAGAAATGGCTTTAAAAGCATTAGCCCATACCGATTTAAGCTACAACTCCTCCTTCCTACTTGTAGTACAACTCCTCCTTCCTACTTGCAGCATGGACCATCTGTTACTAATATATGCTCTTCGGATATAATTTATTCTCGATCACTACTTGTTCGGTATTTTTGCTCCTTGACGGCATTTTGCTGATAATCCTATACAAATCATAGATGAAAAAAAGCAGATCATCTCTATCTGTTCTCCAAGTCTCCATGTGTATCAGAAGGATTGCTAGTTTCCTTGTCCTGCTGTTTAATCAAAAGGGAAAACCCTTTTTTGTTAAAGATTCGGTTACCATGATTCGACAATACCTCCGTTTGATAAAGATTGTTGGATGTTTTGCAGTTTGAAACGAAGGAAGCATAAAGGTAAGCCTACAGAAAAATAGTTGAGTTCTGTATGGGAGAACGTACAAATATTTTTACACAACCTCATTATTTAACACAATGTCAAACTTTTTTACAAAGAACTGCATAAAAGATAAAGTAAAAGAAAACCTACAGAACTTTTAAAGGTGCTTTAATGGCTCCCCTCATGTGACGATTTCTGGTGATTTCGGCCATTTGAACGAGGACCAAACCTTTAAGCCCTCATGGTACATCCTAATTAAAGACCAGACGTCATGATTTTCGAAAAAAAATAAAAACCTTCCCAGCTTATGGCACATCGTAGTTGATTTTCAACTACTAGGGCCTCAAGCCAAGCATACAAGATGCTTTACTAAATACTGATCCATTCAAATAAAGTTAGTGACCTACCCGACAGGAAACAAGTCAGTAATGCTACCATGTGAAGGAAAACGACCCCACAGAGCTCACCCATTTTCGCTGAATATTCAGTGTCGATCTCCATGTACGGGCGAGCGGGCAAGAATCTCTTCCAGCGCGCTATAAACCCCCCTTGTGTGCGACACCCAGCCACGCATTCAGACAAAATTAAGCAGCAGCAGCAGCAGCAGCGAGCAGTGCAGCACGAGCTCCGTAGCTATGACTAGGCGCTGCTGCCTACGCTTGGGCACGCTCCTGGTGGCGCTGCTCTCGGCCACCGCCTGCCTCGACTTCGGCTTCTACGACACGAGGTGCCCCGCCGCCGAGTCCATCGTGCAGCATACCGTCGCCGCCGCGTTCAGGAACGACTCCGGCGTCGCTCCGGCGATGATCCGCATGCACTTCCACGACTGCTTCGTCAGAGTAAGTGGAGTACATGCACAGGTTTGCTCCATTCAAGAGCAGATGAGGGGATCCCCTGACTGACGCTTCGACCTCACCCCGCGTGTGTGTGCAGGGCTGCGATGGCTCCGTCCTGCTCGACTCGGTACCACCGAACAGCGACACGGCGGAGAAGGACGCGGCGCCCAACAAGCCGAGCCTCCGGTTCTTCGACGTGGTGGACCGCGCCAAGGCGGCCCTGGAGGCGCAGTGCCCCGGCGTGGTCTCCTGCGCCGACATCCTCGCCTTCGCGGCCCGGGACAGCGTCGTGCTCTCCGGCGGCCTCGGCTACCAGGTGCCGGCCGGGCGCCGCGACGGCCGGGTATCCAATGGAACTGAGGCGCTCAACGAGCTTCCCCCGCCCTTCTTCAACTCCACCCAACTGGTGGACAACTTCGCCTCCAAGAACCTCACCCTCGAGGACATGGTCGTCCTCTCCGGCGCCCACACCATCGGCGTCTCCCACTGTAGCAGCTTCGCCGGCGACGTCGGCAGCAACCTCGCCAACCGGCTCTACAACTTCAGCGGCTCAGCTGACGGTGTAAGCAGCATATACTGCACTTTCATGTCCCCGGAAGCAGGATCGATGCTGAAGCTTTTGGATTTTGTCGTCAAATATTAATCTGCCGTCGTTTTACAGGTCGATCCGTCGCTGAGCAAGGCCTACGCATTTCTGCTCAAGAGCGTCTGCCCGATCAACAGCAGCCGGTTCTTCCCGACGACGACGCCGTTCATGGACCTCATCACGCCGGAGAAGTTCGACAACAAGTACTACGTGGGCCTGCAGAACCAACTGGGCATCTTCATCTCGGACGCGGCGCTCATGACCAACGCGACGATGAAGTCGCTGGTCGACTCCTTCGCGCGCAGCGAGTCCACGTGGAGGGCCAAGTTCGCCAAGTCCATGCTCAAGATGGGGCAGATCGAGGTGATGACCGGGAGTCAGGGCGAGATCAGGCGCAACTGCAGGGTCGTCAACCCTGCTCGTCGCCGCGACGGTGTGGTCGTCGCCGGGTCATCGGACTCTTCAAGATTCAGTGGAGTAGCTGCAAGCTAATAATCATGGATTGTTGTCAGTGTCAGGTCAGTAGATTTGTGTGCAGAGTGATGTTCATTTGCCAGTGGAGTTTGATTGTGAGGAAGAAATAAATCTGTGCCAGACATTGTTATTCGTCGCAAACACGCATGATGATCTGATTGGTGAGGGAAAAGCTTATGACAAAGCTTATTGATCATGTACATATAAATGCACGCAAACCATCAGCATGTTCGTTCGGCTTATCGCCCACTGGTCGTGATCTTTTATCTCGAACAAACCAGCCACCAAGAATCGGTAAGTGATTTTCTCTCCGAACAAATCAAGACGTGCCACCAGCCAAACGAACAGGCTGCATATCACAAAATCCTTGCAAACTGTCGATAGCAAGGCGGGATGGTAACGGATGAAGGGTCCCGTGAACTGACTATGAGGCGATAAACACAAGGAAGGCATATCAACTAGGAGTATTATGCATTTAAGAGCATGTTCGATGATTGTGCCCAATCAACTTGCTAAATACAGTTGACCCGTTGTGTCCATAACAGTACCGAGAGTGACTGTCACTGAATCCGACTATTTCTTTTTCAAAAAAATTATTGTACGCAAATCAGAAATGATATTGTTTAATAGCCGACAATGTGTACTTAGGGTACTGTATGTGTACTCTTGCAAACGAAAGTACTCCCTCCTTTGAAACCGTAGATCATTTTAGCTTTCTAGGTTCAGCTTCAGAGACATATGGGCCTAGGTGTGTAGCAAAAATTGTACACCTAGAAATACCAAGACAAACTATAGTTCTGGACGGATGCTAATTAGGAAGATTAAACATGAGCTAATTATAAATTAATTGCAGAAGCCCTAGCTAATTCGAGGTGAATATATTAAGCCCTAGTAATCTCTGATCAGCACATATTTACTACCGTACCACATTGTCAAATCATGTACTAGTAATTAGGTTTAATAGATTTGTCTCGTGAATTAGCCACCACCTGCATAATTAGTTTAATAATTAATCTGTTTTTAATACTTCAAATGATACGGAGAGAATACAGTATCGCCGAGGACTTCGACAGGGAGACCCCCTCTCTCCAATGCTATTTATTCTGGTCATGGATGTGCTTAATAGTATGGTCTCTAGAGCTTCGGCGGAGGGTCTCCTGCGGCCACTATCTCGCAGACCGATTCAGCATCGAATTTCTTTATATGCGGATGATGTGGCCCTTTTTCTCCAACCTGCTGCTGAGGACATCAATCTGACTTTGGATATTCTAAGCCTTTTTGGAGAGGCTTCTGGGCTCAAGACTAATGTACAGAAGAGTAATGTGTTACCTATTCAGTGCTCAGATGAGAATTTGGAAATCATAACCAGCTTGCTGCCTTGTGAGGTTCTCAGTTTCCCCTGCAAGTATCTTGGGCTGCCTCTGTCTTTAAGGAAGCTTACAAAAGATCAAGTTCAGCCTATTATAGATAGAATTGCTGATCAGCTGCCGGCTTGGAAGGCTGATATGATGATGAAAGCAGGAAGAGTTGTCCAAGTTCAATTTGTCCTCACTGCAATGCTCATTTATCTTCTTATGGCAACGGATCTTCCGGCCTGGGCTTTCAAAGCTATTGACAAAATCAGAAGAGGGTTTGTCTGGCGAGGGCGAAAGGAAGCTAAAGGGGGTCACTGTCTTATAGCTTGGCCTAAGGTGTGCCGTGCTAAAGAGCTGGGAGGACTTGGAATTTCTGATTTAAAATCACTGAGTTGTTCGCTGCGGGTTCGATGGCCGTGGCTGAGGAAAACAGAGCCCAATAAGCCTTGGGCAAGCTTGCCCTTGCAAGTCAGCAAGGAAGTTGAAGATCTTTTAGCAATGGCTGTCTGCTCTGAAGTAGGCAATGGTGCAAACACCTTGTTTTGGCGGGACAAGTGGCTGGATGGCAGAAGCATCAAGGATCTGGCTCCTGGGTTGTTTGCATTGGTCCCTAAACGAAAAAGCAACAGGCGTACGGTTTTAGAAGCTCTCACTCATGACAAATGGATAGAGGATTTGCATGGAGATATTTCGGTGGCAGCCTTGATGGAGTATCTATATGTATGGGATTTAGTACAAGACGTGGAGCTGCAACCTGAAACTCCTGACAGGCACATTTGGAGAATTTCTCCAACTGGTGTGTATACTGCAAGATCTGCCTATGATGCCTTGTTTCAAGGAGCAGTTCTATTTCAGCCTTATGAGCGTATCTGGAAATCTTGGGCACCACCAAAGTGTCGGTTTTTCATGTGGTTAGTGGCACATCAGAGATGCTGGACGGCTGATCGGCTGGCTAAGCGTGGGTTACCTCACCCAAACCGCTGCCCCTTGTGTGATCAAGATGAGGAAAATATCCAACATCTGCTGGTCGGCTGTGTCTTTGCAAGAGATTTCTGGTTTCAGCTTTTGCATATCGTCGGTCTTGCGGCACTCTCGCCTCAGCCTACGGAGTTCTCCTTTACTGAGTGGTGGGAGAAGGTTGAGCGACGGGTTTGCGACGAAATGAGGTCTGGTCTTAATTCTCTTATCATTTTGGGCAGTTGGACTATTTGGAAGCACCGAAATGATTGTGTCTTTAATGGGGCTTCTCCGAGGGTAGCTACGGCGCTGACCCTCGCAAGGGAAGAAGCCAAGTTGTGGTGCTCTGCTGGTGCAAAAGGCCTCTCCTTGCTCACTATCAGGGGCGTGGGATGAACTCTGGAGGGCTATGTGCTCAGGTCCTCTTGCTTTTAGGCCTGTTATGAGCTGAGGACTTGGTGGTCACGTCCTGGCTCCGTGGGACATCTCTGTCCAGCTGGAGTTAGGTGTGTGGTTTGGGATGGTGTGTCTGGGCATAGCGGCCAGGGAGTGTTGGCGTGAGTTTGGTGTGAGTGTGTTTTCTCTTTGTATAAGTCTATATCAGACTTTTTTCTCCTCCTATAAATACAATGATACGCAGTTCTCCTGCGTGTTCGAGAAAAAAAAATACTTCAAATATCTGGTGTGATATGTACTAAAGCATGTGTATCAAACATCCCCTCAGTGCCATGTCAGACTATGGTTGGAAAGTCCATGTGCTTTTAACTTGTTCACACCATGGAACAACAACTCTCCTGGTCTCGGAATAAAAAAAGAAATGGAAAAACAACCTCAACAGACAAAACACTTGTCAAACAAGTCCCTGTAAGTTGATATAGCCATATACTTTGTTCATTGGCATCACTGACTTACCAGTAAACATCCCTGTCTTTCCTCACAACACCAGTATTCCTGACTTACCCAATTTGGTAGCCTAGGATTCAATTTTTTTACTAGTCAATAGTTTAACTGTATTGAAGGGTGACTGACTGGCGCACATTGATGTAAAGAAAATAAACTTGGGTCAGTTTTGATGCAGACAAGTTTCCCGGTATGCTTTATAACATTTTAAACCTGAATACCTTTTCTATCAATTAGGATTTACTAGGCATTATCATTCTCAAAGGATAAAGGAAAAGTAAATCTGGTGCTGGTAGTGATGTTATCTTTCTAGTTGTTCAGGAACTAATTATTCCATAAAAATACGACTATGGTACCAAATCTGCTATTTTCCCTGCATAGTATTGTTTGTGTGAAAAATATGAAACCCTTGAAATTAATCATTTCCAGCTTATGGAACCATGTGCAAAATCGAAGCAGGAACTCAACACACAGCTTCAACTTTTCTAAATTGCATACAACGCCAATGTACATTTGAGTGAGTATTTACAATTCGTGGTGGGGTCATTTCTTGATGGGGTATAAGTATGCAAAGCTACAATAAAATGGTGGTTTGGCTGCATTGTTTAGATTGTAATAAGTTCCAATCAGCTCACAAGCAATTTGTTACCCAGCTCCTTGCGGTAGACATGGATGAGTCCAGCGTTATCGATAGTGTGCAGCTTCTCCTTCAATATCTTCCTGTAGTGGTCATCCTCGTCCTCCAAGCTTCTCATAAGTTCAATCTGATAAAGCAAGGCATGTAAAGGGGATCAAAATTTCCACTTCCTCCCTGAAGGCCATTTTCACAATAAAAAAAATAAAAAATGATCACTGTTACTTATAACTTTAACTTACCTGTCTCTGGAATGACTCGAATTCATCAGAGCTCAAGGAGCCATCGCTGTTTGCATCAAGAAGATGCATGAGGTCCGTTGCATCTTCACCCCCAGCACCTAGATCCTCCATCACCTCAGTGAGCTCCTCGATGCTGATTCTCCCATCCCCATTTTTGTCAAGTTGGTGAAAAGCTGGGTTCTTGCAGTTGTCAACTCTTCGATCACTATCTGGTAGATCGCGTAGGCGCATAGCTGCTAACTCTGCTGCAGCCAACATAATAGCCTTGAGACGTTTAGCCTGCACAACATAACAAGGAATGGTCGTTTTAAGCAACGCCAGAATAATATGATTTCAGCTTTGCCTAAAGCTTTTCTAGTACCCTTGTTAGAGGAAAGGCACATATTGCTCTCAGAAGGTAATTTCCAAAACTTGATAGAGCACATATTGCTTTACAATTTCCAAAATAGAAGGAACATGAGTGTTACCTCTCCGGGATCAGTAAGACCACCTTTGTAGAGAGAGTGAGAAGCGTCTCCACCAACAGCAAATCTATGCATCTCTTTGGTGCGTATCTGTATCTCCATTAGTGGCCTCATCTTCCCAGGTTCGCTTACATCGATGGCCACATGCAAACTCTGGTAACCATTTCCTTTTGGCCGACTGATATAATCTTTTGTTCTACCTGGTACTTCCTTCCACATAGCTTGAATGATTTCATGCGTCCTGTGGCAAGCCCTGGGCCCCCAATCTGATGAATCGCCATCACATCGAGGCTCCAAGATAACCCGCAAAGCTAGTATGTCGTTAACTTCTTCTGGTTTCCGGCCATCTTTTACTAGTTTCTTCATAGTACTGAAACGGCTTTTGTATCGCCCTTGAACTGAGATGTCCTGTACAATCCTGTTCAACTCGTCATCAGCTTTCAGTGCTTCGAGCAACTGTTCCTTGTACAAATTTATCAAGGCCTTGCAATCACTTTCTTGGCTTCTCAACCATTGATCAACATGGTCATATGAATGAGGAAATAAGTAACGAAATGATAGATCCTCTAGTTCTAGTGACAGATTACCCGCTCCAACAGCATGTGCGAGTGGGGCATATATCTTCATGACTTCAAGAGACTTTATCCGCTGCAGATACTTAGGTAGTTGATCAAGTTGTCTCATCATATCAAGCTTCAGTGCAAGCTCCAATATCACTGCCCTGATGTCATAGTACGTGAGACAGAACTTTCTTAATGCGCTAGCACTTTCATCATCCAATACGTCAAGCTTCGAAGGAGCATGCTTGAGCCTTAAGCTTTCGTGCAGCAAATGAGCTGTACTGATCCCAATCTGAGCTTTAACATCCCTCATGCTTACAGCTCCTGCATCTAGTGCTTCTCTCAGTATGCCCGCTGATATGACTTCTGCATCCATCTGTTGTCAGTCATACAACACGAAATCAGAAGTCATTGTTAGATTTGAGAGCTTAACAGTGGCTAAATGAAAAGGTGCCGTTCCTACCCCTGGCAAATTATAAAAGTTAAGTAGGAATCGGAATACAAAGTACCACTCAAACATTAGTAACAGCAATCAGTAACACAATATTAAGCAAACTTGTTTTGGTCAACAAGCTAATGCATGTACTGCATTAGAAAGATTCCGGTCATTCAAATTCCTATGCTGACAGCTTCTTAGGTTGAATCGTCAGGTAATGCATATTACATCCATAAATCATCCCAGCTCTCCAGACGAAACACAATGACATTACTAACTATGCAACAAATCTACTCATTCCCCTGATTTGGAGTCTTGGAGAATCAATTAAGCTAACGCTGTCTACTGATTAATCGCGGTCTTTGATAATAAAAAAACGCAATCTTCGCACAGCAGAACAATATTTTTTTTTGAACCGAAGCAGAATAATTGGAGCCAAGAAAGCTTCAAATAACAGAAGAACGTTTTCAAAAAGAAACAATTTGAACTGTAGCAGTTCATATGACAAGGAAACACGCTCGTATACTCGAAAACAGAAGAGGAAGAGGGTACAGGATCAGAGGTTTAGCACCTGCAGGTCAGCGAGAGAAGCCGCGACTGCGAGCGCGCGTGCCAGCGCCTTGCCGCCGTCGCTGTCCCGGAGGGCAGGGAGCGCCAGCTTCAGCGAGCGGAAGAGCAGGCTCGACGAGGAGGAAGTGGCCAGTTCCTCCCCCATCCTCTGCGTGAGCTCGTTGAACGCGCCCACCAGCTCCGCCACCAGCCGGCCGCCGCCCTCCGGCGCGGCCGCGGACGTGGACGGGGCGAGCGGGGAAGACGAAGCAGCCGCGGCGGCGACAGGAAGGCGCGGGCGGTGCAGGCGCAGTGCACCGCAGCGAGGTCGGGCGCGGCGGCACGGACGGCCGCCGGCGGGGACGGCACCGGCGGCGGCCGCGGTCGCCATGGTTCAGGTGGACCCTGCTCGTCCCGGAGAGACGGATTGGGGGTGATTACGTGGCAGTTACGTGGGGTGGAGGTTTATCATTGGCAGTTGTTGTGGGGGAGTAGGTGGCCAACTGGCCATTGGTGTGGGCTTCGCCACGTAACCATCAGATGGGCCCACTAATGAAAAATTATATCAATTGAGAATAAAATAACTGCCGGTGAAATTTTGTGGCTACATAAATTTGAAGCATGGGATTTATTTCAAAGTCTATACAAAGGTGTAAATACGGCTTTGTTTATTCGGAAAAAAAGACGGCTTTGTTTGGATCGAAGAGACCCGGGCAGAGCATCTATCATTGTCTTAGGATTAGCCAGGTTGTATAAGCTTGATTATTTCCAGAAGGAGGTATTGACACTCAGGGTTGGCATGCATTTAAATATGCAACCGCTCTTTTGATCATGTGTACGGATGAACCTTCATCCATTCCTTGGCAGGTTAATCATCTCGCTAATATTTTGCAATGTACGTGGTTTTGATAATACCATGTGGTGGAACTTTGTCA